>VZRE01011274.1:171071-283738 GCA_013396775.1 Cephalopterus ornatus | reverse complement strand
GGGGGCGCGGCCCGGACCACGTGCTGTGCGGGGGGGATCCTGGAGCGGCCGGGAGCGGCGGGGCAGCCCCGGGAATGGGGGCAGCCCCCCGGGAATTGAGCCCGGGGGACGCGTTTCGAACTGTTTCGCGCGGTTTCTGTAGTTTCTGCTAACGTGTCGTAGGGGTTTGGCTCCGCGGCTCGGCCAAGACTGTGACCGGCCCTCGGCTGCCCAGCGGGGACTGGAACCTTTCAGGCAAACGCGCGCCTAAACCATTAAGTTTAGAAGAAAATTGTCTCATCAAACAGTGCCTGAAAGGACAGCGGGAGCAGTGTATTAAGTAAAGCAGAGCCGTCTACCAACGAACACTGTTAGTACTTAAACACTGAAATACACTGAAATTCGCGACTACAAAACGCAGTTTGTATTCTAAGGTCCTTCAAAAACACCAGCACAGCCTGTCTCGGTGAGCCGCGGTACTTCTGACACTCCTCTTACGTGTTACTCCCGTCCTGGGGGACAAGCCCGGCTCCTTGGCAGCAATTACAAAGGGCTGCACCTTACTGTGTTTTTCTTAGTACATAAAACATTTGTGTCCAAGCCAGTATTTGAGATCTCCAAATGGAAAACTTTAGGAAAGGCAATATAAACTCTGCGTGCATAGTGCCAGATAACAGAGACAAAGCTCTAAGTAAATGAGCTCCAAATTCCTTAAAAATGCCAGGATAACAAAACAGTCTGGGAAAGCAGAGACTTTGGCTAATGATAACACAGCATTTTCTGTGCTCAGCTCTGAATCCCGGGCTGAGATAATCAGTCACTCACCTGCCACGCAGAGGAACTGGCATAATGAAACCCACATTAGTACCATGCCATGGCACAATCAGCTCCAGTTACCTTCATGTCATCTGCTGAAATGGGGAAAAAAAAGCTTCCAGGTAATTGCCCACAATTTGCTGAGGAAGCAACAGGCTGATCTTCATGTTAAATGTCTGTGTTGACAACTGAGAAATCCCTCCTGCCGCAAGCAGGAGCAAGACAAGCTTAGGGGAAAGGTGAGATTCAGGTTTGTGCTTGATTATTTATTCAAGAACATAAATCACAAAACAGGAGGAATTTAGATACTTTTTATCAGAGTATTTTGCTTGCTGCTGGCAGTCTGTCATGAAATACATGTGGGAGCTTGCAATGAAGTTCCCAAAGAAGCCATACAAAATCTTACTATATTTAACGTGGAAAAAACCAATTTATCTTGGGGGTTTCTGATGAATAATTCTCAGAGCAGATCAACTAACTGATCGTTTGGATGTCAAGCTACTTAATTTGTAGTGGAAGTCTGTCAGGTAAATAAATGGGAGTCTCTGTGCTATTACATCTACACGAATTCACATTTTCCTATTAGACGAAGAATTCTGGAGAGTTCCCTGATTCTTGGAGGTTGTTCCTAAATTTTCTAATCATCTTCAGCTATTTACTCAAATTGAGCTTCTTTCCACTCTGTCATTCACAAGGTCCCATGCTGCCACCAAGAACTCCCATTATTTCCTTCCAGTAGCTTCAGCAACACAAAAACTTCTGCTCATTTTTGTGCTTCCTACTTCACACCAGCCTCTTGCTACTCTTCATGTAATTATAGTCTACTCCTTCCTCACTATTTGCTACTCAGACACAGTCCAAGTATACGCACATTCAGCTGTGGTATCTGTGACTTGTCTTCTATCCAGTCTTCCTATGCCAAGTTTAAACAAACCTTTTCCCACTGAATGCCTCTTTTCTGTTTTTCTCCTTGCAATACTTTCCCATTAGTTTATCTTTTTGTACTTCAAACACCTTGTCCTCATTTTAAAGTCCTACATTAATCAGTGAAATTTAGAACATACAGGGATCTCTTAGACGCTCATCCTTCCTGAGATTTTTGTCTTGCCTCTTAAGTCCTCTCATCATCTTTTCCCACTTTTGCATTGAACGTCCACTCACTTTTTGGCAACAAATATTTCATCACAAGCTTTCATCTGGCATTTTCATTCTTTGTATCAGCATTCCTCATACCATCAATTTTGGGATCAGACTATAATCTCTATTGAAGACTGTCTCCAAATCACTCACTGTATAAAAGGTAACTAAAAACTTATTCTTCCATTAGAGAAAAACTTTCAGTATATAATTTCATGGAAAAAAATGTGGGCTGACACTGTAAAGAAGCAATACAATTCCTGATAATTTAGCATCCTTTTCTAGTGCTCTATCCATAGGGATGTATTTATGACATGCAATCTCAAGAAGTAAAATACAATGTGAACGTTACCTGGCATCAGACACGTATAAATGTAGCACAGCAAAACCTTGTGTAGAGCAGCAAGAAAATCACACAAAAAATTAAACTTTAAATTACTAAAGCACATCTTTATTTTGCAATTAAACAATTAAGATCCACAAGTAAACTATATATATATTTTCAAGTCTGTACCTAGACAACTATTTGTCAACTGAAATTAAATATATCCACAAAATATGCATAACAGCATTTTTTCACATAATAGAATGAAATTTTACTTAAGACTAAAACAAGACTTGTTAAATGTTAATTAGCATATTTATCCTGGGAACTGCTGGTTTTCGGTAGAAGTTAGTGTATCATTTTAATGGCAAAAAATTTCATTTTTATCAAAATGAGGACAAATACATAAGGCCCTTTAAAGCATACAGTAGCTGCAGTGACAAAAGCTGAATTTATTTTCACATTGTCCAGTGTTGACCAATTTCAAGTTTCCATCGTTTTCCATCAACACCCCGGCTGCTTAGCCAAGATGGTGCATTTAGGTTGTTGGTTTTTTTTTTCCTCCCCCTCATGTGCTTTTAAACAAATTTATAGGCAAAAGTTTACTTATGGGAAGAACTTTTGCATCCCCCCAGCATTAATAAAGATACACAAGAGTTAGTCCAAACAACAAAAGAGCTATACAACTCTGAGATGATTTACTCCACACTTGCAGTCCATCATTCAGCAGTATGAAACTGAGATGAAATTTGACAACTGAAAGCTGCAGCTGGAAATGCAAATTAATTACCAGAAGTAACTAGCAAAAATATTGCCACCATCTGATTGTTAATAATGATCTAAATAATATTCTTCCCTTTGTATTTATACATAGTATAGCACCTGTTACAGAAAAAAAACCCCAAACCTTACACAAACAGCCCTGCCAAATTGACTGGTTAAAATGGGATCACTGGTAAATGAAGCAAACCAAATGGAAAACAAATCTGGATACACTGGGTAAGATAAAACCTTCACTCTCTTACCTTAATTTTCCTGTAAGACTATTATGGGTTGTTACTGTGGTGCCCCAATGTACTGAGATAATCGCACTGCATCGTTTATAGTCTAGTCTTTGTGGATATATTCTAGTTAAAGAAAACAACAGCTCAATGTAAACTGTTTAACCCTTTCACTCATGTCTCAGGCCCCTGGCCTAGGTGTAAAAGGGTGACTTCTTTAAACTTCGTTGTGCATTATCTTTAGTTACCAAAATTCAAATAAGTTAAGTAAAAAAAAAAAAATACTGATTTCCAGGTAATTGATCTAAATGTTAAAAACAATGCTTAGCAGAAACATTTACAGTAAACATAGCTAATTTGCAGCTCGCTGAGAGAGACCACAGAGATAGATTTACAAGTACCCTGTAGGCTTCTATTTGCACCTTTTTGTTTCCTTTCCCCTCCTCCCCCCAAATGCAGGCTTCATATTCTTTTTAAGACAGGAAAATTGAGATGATAGAATTATCTTATTGTTATCTGTTTTCTGAAAGTCCCTCAGAAACACATGAACAATAAATGATAAATGGCTGGAACAACAGAAAGCATTCGTACCAGGGTGTAATCCAAATCATCTCTGCACAGAAACCCATCAAGCATCTCTCTCCAACCCCAATTTATTTTGTCCAATAGTTCAGTCAGTAGTAAGCATGAAATAAAGTGCTACTATTCAAACATCAAAACACTTCGAGAAAAATTACCCTTTAAAACGCATAAGCTTGCTAAATAGGAAATACCACAACCAACAAGCTGTCAGCCAGTCCATGGAAACATAGTTGATGCTACAGCACACCAGAATCAGAGATATTTTAGTGACCTTTTCTTAAATGATGGTACTAATAAAAAAGTTTAAATTTTTTAAATTGAAAATTTCAGATTTTTTTTTTTGAAAGAGATTTATGTTTCCTTTTTTCCCCACTGAACACTCATTGAGCAAAATATGCCAAAACCAATAGCCAGAGCTTACAGCTTGATGCACCAGATCAGAACTTGTAGCTGGAGAAGCCCTATGAACTGAAAAGACGGACAGCAGGAGCATCAAGCACAGAGGTTAAATCCAGTGATATAGAACTGGCCTCCTTTGCAGACTGCTAAACAAACAAGTGAGTTTCAATTTCTAACTGCAGTGGGATAACAGAGTGGGCAGAACAGTTACACTGAAACAAACCAACCATTCCCCCCTTCTAACAGCTTCCCAATTACCACTACTTATAAATCCTTGCAATTTCATGCGAGATCCACATGTAATCAATAAATATGTTTTAACCAGATTTGAATACTGGATCCTAGCACTAAAATTAGCAATGGAAAAGAGGTTTTCCAGTCTCAAGACAAAAGACAGGTACTAAAATTAGCAAATACACCCAACTCAGCCAACCGGGTACCTGAGATGTGAGCTACAAAAAAGACTGCAACTGACCTTAGACAACATTATTCCTGTACTTGGTGGCAGTCTAAATAGGCAAAATTTTCATCTGGAACACAATCAAATCCCTCCCTTTATCCTCAGGGCTGAGGGGTTTGAAGACTGCCTGCATAGTGGCTCTATAGTCAAAACTAGAGCACATGTATAGGGCAACCCACTTTCACTTGGAAATTGGTGGATCTGTCAAGTTTTTCATGCTCATGCAAATTCCCTGAGCCATCAAACATCCCCCACACACCTGCACACACACTGCATAAGCATAAAAATATCACATAATTCAGCTCCACAGCATACCTGGAGCTCCAACATCTCGATGCCACACCTTCCCTCCTTCCCGTCTCCCCGGGCACTGCAACCGCAGCAGGTCCGCTGCACTTGGGCCCGTCCATGGGCACCACGGTGCTTTTTGGAAGGTCTCCATGGAAAGTTGCCAGCTACACAAGTTCCATAACAAACTCCTCACGCTCCTCAATCTCCCAACTGCTTTCTCACCCTTTCTTTAATAGATAGCGTGCCAGACTGCAATCAGATATCCTAGAAGAAGTGTTATTGCTTTATCTATATGGCATATAAGCTTTCAAGATTGAACAGAGAAATGTGGAAAAAACGTCAGCGAGCATTAAATGCGGTGAGAAAAAAAAAATCAGGCTCTTTTTCATAACTGGGAGAGAATAGATAAAAATAAAAGGCATAAAAGCAGTATTTTACTGCTTCAGACTTGCAAGTGATTGAAAATACCAAATGCTTCCAAATTCAGGATAAATTAATTCTTCAGCCTCTCTGTTATCTGGGATACCTGAAGTGGACTGGCTGACAATATGTAGGTCGTTTATTAAACAATACCTGCATCTTATTTCATATTTAGCAAAAATAAAAAATGCCCCCAAAACAATCAAAAGCCCCCCCTAGAGCCTCATATCTTTCTGCTAAAAAAAAAAACACCTTCAAATCCACTTTAAACAAGAGATGGTAGTGGTAGTTTTCAATCTGAACATAAAAGGAAAAAACCAAAAGTCTTAACATTTTACATTGGCACAAAATTGTCATAATATTGCTCTTATTTACAATGAAAACTACTTTTTTTTTTCTTTTTAACTGGATTTGTATCATGGAAGTGTTACAAACATACTCTTTCCCACACCCACCCAACATTTTCCTAATCAAATGGTATGAAAATAATTATTCATAAAATCCAACAGTCATAACACCAATCACATATAGGTCTATAAGTCATTATGTCTGAAAGATACATTCATGTTTTGTACAGCATGAAACATACAAAAACTTCTTTAAAAAACTCTTAAGGATGATACAGATCTTCATAACCCAAAGCAAAATATTAAGCAGTTTTGCTTTTTTTGGCCATATAAAAATATTTTAAAGGCCATTTATACCACAACAGGTAGAAGCATTTAAACACTTGATTTATGGTGCAGAAAGGCTTCAGTGCTATTCTCTTTCCTAATCAGTTTTTGGTTACCATTATCCTGGCTTTGGAGAAGCCAAAAAGCCACTGAGTCCACTGATGGCCAATTAACTAAGAATAGGTACTTTGTTCCAATTTTTTCCCCAGTGCAACTAGTTAATACAATACCAGTCAGTGCAGAGGAAGATTTTGAAGAGACCTATTATTCCTGCCTGTGTCTGTAATCAAAACAGTAACCACAGATGACCAGTACATATTCCACACTTAATTGTGGTATAAATGGGACTTCTGAACTTGAACTGCTTTGGCAACTTTACATAAGAATATTTAAATATGTGCCATACCAACACTAAATAATGTTGCTATAAACTCCATTTCTGATTTCCCTCAGAATAACAGGGCAAATGATATTTTTGTTTACTAGGAAGAAAATTTCTTTCAGTATAATGGATGAATTATTTTACTTTTTTGGACATTAAGTGCTGAGTTTAATATAATCTTCTAACTAGCCAGCAACTCAGCTAATAACCTCATTACATGGAAGTTAAAGGAGAATTCTAAAGAAGAATTTTCTTTTGTTGCAAATGGCTTAAAATATAACTGAGATTAAAGCTACCATGTTACTGTTTTTCAGTTTACCAGATCCAGAGATTTCTTGTAAAATTTATTTTTCACTGAGGGATAATATTGACTTAAGCATCAAATCTAGAAATATAAGTAACAGGGCCACAGCCCTCCTAATATTATTTTGTTTTCTAAAAATATTTAAAACTCTATCTTCCATTTGGCATTGTGGTTCATGTTTATTACTAAGTCATAAGCCAGGATTTCACTTTGCCTGAATCCCTTTTCACTTAATAGTTCATAGCTGATCTGTTTCAAATGTCCATAGAACACAGTATATTATACAATATAATTCTTCAATAGTTAAAAATTATTTAGCGTAGAACTTTCCATTTTAATTCTATGCTCTATATAGCTTACAACAAAATTTACTGGATAAACATTTTCAGGAAACCAATACAATAAATTAAAACTTTTAAATAGAGGGCACAAAGTTATGTTGTCACAGGGCAGTCAAAGAAGTGACTGGTTTTTTTTACAGTATATTACACTGGATACCTTGCTTCTGACTTGGTTTCTCCTACACTGGAAAAATATTAAAAAATGGGGACATTTATGCATCTTTAGAATGAGCTCAGATACTGTATCAGACAGACATTTCTCACAAATCTTCTACCTACTTAAATAAGAAGCAACCCATATCAACTGGAACAATTTTGCACAAGCATAACAGAAGGCGACTGGGGTCTTCATGAAATCAAAATTAAGTTCTGGGATAACTTCATAGTGTTCTCCTCCCTCCCCCCAAAAAAACAAATTAAAAAAATTAAAAGGCAGATCTGTACGAACACGGCTTGAAATCAACTATGAGGACTTCACAAGTTAGTTAGCAGAGAATGGAATTAAATCACATCTGATTGTAAGTTCAACTTAATTATCAGTGCTATTAAAGAGTTATGTCTAATTGAGTAAGACAGCTAGTCTCAATAAAAGGATAAAACAAAGTATCAGCTTCTAATCACTTACCAGCATTTCATAGTCAGATGCTAGTAAGTTACTAGTTGGAAGGAATGAAGGAATGTGTCAGATTTTTCACATAATTACAACACAGCAGCATACAATGCTCATTCATTAAGTTGGCAGAGGTGCTTTGACTATGGAGAGTAGCACACAGGTACTTGTATAAGGAAAGAGGGAATGGTATTTCCATGACCCCTTGCGGTAACACACTCCAAGCACCAAGGGCCGTTTTTAAAATCTGAACCCATTAAGATAAATATGACAGGACAATACCACCCCCACGGAATCATGAGTGCCTTGCACTGGATGTATGCTCTAAGTCTCAAGGCACTTAAGGGGTTAAGACATAATGCATGCACTAGTTCCCATCACGTAATCTTAAGTCACACGAACCAGAATACACCAGTGTATGACACACAAGCTGTGTCAAAGAAATGCTGTTTATTTATATGTTGGGGTTTTTTTTAATTTTTATTGTTATTATTTTGTACAAGATGCTGGTAAGTGGGAATTATGCAGCTACTGCTGGGTTAACACAGACACTAGCCCTCCTCTAACAACCAGCTGGTCTCTAGTAAGGGTGTAGGACAACGTGTGCTGCATCAGTAGGCAGTGTGTATCTATCTAGTATTGGCAATATTGCTAATGTTGTAAAAACCAAAACAGTGAGAGTCTGTACATAGTAAATAAACCTAGCACTGGAAAAAGACCATGGCTTAGTGTATTTTTTCGTTCGTTTTTCATTTTAAGAGACATGGGTGTAAAACAGAGTGAAGTAATTCCAAGCCTTGTTTGTAGCAATTCAACCAGAAGCGCAGTATATGGCACTACAATGAAATATCGTAGATTACCCTGAACACAATTAGTTCTTTCAGTTCATGGTTTGTTCGGAGCAAATCACGAAAATAAAGTCTTCAAACAGATGAAGGTTAGAAGAGTTTCAGAGACTGATTTTGTTTCAACGTAAAGTGCAACAGTGCTGAAGTTTTCAAAGTCCTTTGTCAATTCTTTGCTGTACTTCACTATCATTTCCTGCAAGCAGTATTATGGCACAAAGAACGCTGCCAGTTCATTATAGAGGACAGGATTCCTCAATTGATATCATAGGTTTTTTGCTCTTTACTTATGCAGTGATGCTTGTAAAGGTTTAATAAATCCTTCTTCATACACCTTCAAAATAGCTTCACATACAAATCTGTACTGACTCTGAAAAGGAAAGTAGATTCAGTAAATAGGAAAGAAATGTAACTGAAAAATGTCATTTGGAAGCAGAAGAGGCCTCTAAGATTTCCCCATCCCATTCTCTTGACAGACTTGAACTGTGCTTCAAAGTTAGTTTAGGAAACAATATAATAGGAACTTCTTAGAGCATTTTGTTTCTCAACAGAAGAATAGGATGAATGGCACTTTGGAATATATGCCAGAAGTCATACCCACAAAGCCAGTACTGTTATTACAACATCACCTATTTAGCAATTTTCTGCCTTGTATTTCCTTGCTGAAGTTTCACTGACCTGACATTTCCACACCCTTGGATTTAGAAACTATAGTTCCAAAGTGCTTTTTCATACTTCCATTGATTCTGTCATGTTACTGGCACCTCCCTCTCAGAATTTGATAAAAAAAGAAAACTGTTTTATATTTTAGAAAGCCAGAACTCCTGTTCTTAATAATGTCTAACTCTTCAATGCATTCAAGTCTAGCACCTACATTCACAGAGGCCACTAACGGTTTGTTTTAAACAAACAGTAGTTAAAAAACTCAAGAGTAATCAAAGGAGAATATAATGAAAACCAAAAATGAATGCAAAACGCCCAAACTAACTTTGAATCCTGCACAACAGGTGTATATATATGTATATGCTGGTCAGAACACCAGCCTTGTGAGAACAGCCCTCTCTATGCAGTAATTAGTGATGGCAGATCTTCAATGGGAACATTAACTTATTTAAGTTACTAGAATCACTATTCGCTGTACTGTCGCATGTATATGAAATAAATTTATATACATCTGTGTAAAATCTGCGTGTTTCCCCAGTGCTCCCGAAGGAGCCTGGGCCACAGCGCCCTCGTGCGGACACCGAGGGAATCCTCCAGGACACGCGAACCCGGGACGAGGAGAAACTGGAACAGCCCCTGTTTATGACATCTCACAACAAAACAAAACAGTTCTTTTATTAGCCCTTCTCTCTCTGATGCACTAAACACTTGCTTTTCACTGAGTCTTGAAAATTTTGGTTTCTCTAAGAAAATGAGGAGACAGATGAATTTTGGCACATCCTGTGAAAAAAATACAGTTAAAACCCTTACCATTGCAACTTCTACCTTTACTAATAAAACTTTCTTCCTCTCTACGCATGCTACAGACATAGCTATTCATGCAGCAGAACTATTAGAGACAGCAAGAGCCATCCTTTATTATTTTTCATGTATGGTCACCTTCCTCATCCTTCCTGTGCTACCTGAATAACACAACTTTTTTCTTAGGGAAACTGGAACATGAATTCAGCAGCACTGAATGATTGATGACCTAGAAATGGAGACACATATATACTTTTTTTGAGCCTCAGTACTCTCCGAAGAACACAGAAGGTTTATTCAAATATCCTTACAGCAGTAAGCAGAAATTACTATAGAAACTACCTTCAGGTAATTGTGATTTGATACTGGATCTAGTGCCTTTTCTCCTTCAACATACTCTCTTTAAATACCATACATGAGAATAAAACCATGAAGTTGGTTACTCATTAAAAAAAAACAAACAAAAAAACCTGGAACCAGTCAAAGATTGAAACAAACAAGAGTCCAAATCTTTTTTTTTTTTCCTTCTGAAAGGCAATACAACTCAACCTTTTGACCCTTTTTAGATATTTTCTAAAAATGTAAACACAAACTGCTCTCAGAGATGAGCAACACCTTACTAATACAAATAAGAAGTTTCTAAATCTGTTCTAAAACTTTTGCAGATCTGAAATATAATATATGAAAGCAACATCATAATTATCTCAAACAACTCAGATATTATAGATGCAGGAAAAATTCTGGTATCTTAAGATACATCAAATGTCAAGAAGGCCTCAAAGGAGTCCTGGTAGCAAGGTACTTTGTTTTTACACTAAATACACTTGGAATTACTTTGATGTATCTTGCATCAGATTTAATTACACTGATTTTTAAAAATATTATTTCCTTGATTATTTCCCTTTGAGTCAGTACAGGGCACAGTTTAGGCTTGTTTCCACTATAACTAAGGCAACATAAAACCACTGAATCTCATCAGTGAAGGTTTTTCTTGCATGTCTTGAATCTTTCTATGTTTAGCTTTTATGCTACTGTCAGGCATTAGGCTCCTGCTTTCTCCACTGCATGACTTTTGCTCAAAATTGACCCTTTTTGTCATTAATTGCCAGGTATCCCTGCAACACCTGCTGCTTTTTTTTTCCCCCCAAGTTTTTTCTATACAAATTTAGATAATTGCTCCTTTCCAATAGCCTTAACCAATTTATTCCTGCCTGGAGCTAAGGCTAGAGCTACACTGGCTAAAGGCGATCTCTGCAATACGATCAAGAGCAACTATATTAAAAGGCCATCTAATATGACTAGGTCATAGGAAATTACTGCTGCGCAACGCAAAACCACGAGGATGATACTCACAGGTGTTTGGATCATCATGGCTCTTTGATCTCTCATGGTTCTCACAATATCCAATGGATACACAGGCTGGTTGCACTCAATGAGACACATGGCTGTCTCCATGGTGATCAGAACCCCTGTCCGTCCAATCCCAGCGCTGAAAACAGGACAACAAAACACAACGGAAAATGAAACAAAGTGTGTCCGAGTACAGTTCGTACTTAAAGACCTTCCTTCTCATGGATCCTCAGGATTGATCACTGTGATAAAATCATGTTCATGTTCTTGAAGTGATCCGTAACTATTTCAGAATACGGAAAAGAACAATTATTAAAAACTCTGTAGGATTACAATATTTGTTAGTGTTAAAAAGTACAGTAGAGATCTAACTTTTATAGATTGAAAAGGAACACACAGTAGCAATCCCTTCAAGACAAGGAAGTACCATAACACACACATCTCAAAATGGCAAAACTGTTAAGACAGATTACAATCATATTTAGATTAGAAATAAAACAAATATAAAGATTTATCTGAATTGTTTTATATATACATACACTTTTCCACAAGTAGCAGGCCTTAAAGACTGAATATTTAGCCTTAAACTTGATAATCAAATTCAGATTTTCTAAATGCACATTGCATTTTTGAAATATAAACCCAGTGTTTCTCTATATTGGAATATAGGACGAAATACATATTTTCCAATGCCAGCATTATCATACAACTCATACAACTAATATTTCAGTCAATAAATGAAAGTATTTGCTTCTAAATTAGTTAATATAAACATTCCAAACTTGGAAAGTTAATTGTTCTGATTTTGAAGCATAATTTAAAATTAAGTCTGGCCAAACATTTCAAATCTTTGTCCAGGAGGTGGCATTAAAGCTACTGTATATTGCAGTGATGTCATGAGAATTTTAGGACAAGATGTAAATGTGCTGGTTATATAAAGTGATTCAAGAGCATTTTATATTCCTAGAATTTATACATATAGAATTTATATGCAGAATGCTTTATCAAATCCAAATGGGAACAGTTATGTCAAAGAACCCAGTGAGTCATTTTAGAACTTCAAAAGATTCCGAGAAGGGCAACAACGATGAAAAATGTGATAGTTTCCCCATGATAAATATAAGGTAGGATAGCACTCTTCAGCTTGGAAAAATAAATCATTGACTGATGGAGGGGAATATAAGACAGGATTTTTCTTATAAGATAAGAAAATCACGAAGGGCATGCACAGGATGGGTGGCTCACCATCTCACCTAGAACAAGAATTAGAAATTGTTCAACAAAACTAGTAAGACCCTGTAAAAATAAAAATAACCACATGACACAATCTAGAAACTAGTGTTTTATGTAGCCCAATGTTCCAAAAACCTTTCAGATTCCTTAAAGTTTTTGTTGCCTTACAATCTCTGCGGTTTTGGACCGTTTAGTTCTTAAATTATTACTGTACAAAAGCTACTCTTTACTGGCTACTTGGACTCCTCACACTAAAGCTAGTGGCTTAGTTCTGAAAACAAATTTCATTGCACTAATGCCTTGTCCAATTATATTGAAAAGATGCTAAAAATAGTGTGCATGCACCATATGGAAGAACACCTGGGCTCCTTCTGCTTGACTCTCTGCTGGAATTTGGTTATACTTCCCAAGAGCCATCAAGTTGGGCCAATTAAGTAAATTATGTTGAACTGTGATGTTCCATCTCTTTTATTCTCTGAAACATAAAACTTTTATACAAATTTCAATTATACATTGAAATTATCAGTGTGGAGCTGAACTGGTGCCTCCTTGAGATGAATGAAACTGTTCCTATTCTCCAACGTTGTTCCAGTTTCTCTGCAGATGGCACACTTTATAACACAGAAGTTGTATTTGGCTGCTATTTTCACTATTTTTTCACAACCGTATTAACAAAAAGTGTATCAATAATGGAAGCTAAGAAACAACATCAATTAAGACACTGCCATTCCAGTACTAGTTTCCCTAGTCAGGAAGATTCACCCTGAACCACCTAAAGCAGAAGAGAGCAAACCCAATGAAATACAATTTCTGATACACAAAGTGTTAAAAAGAGAAAACCTTTTTTTCTCATCTTCTTCAATAAGTGTCTAGTTTACTTGTAGTCTTTAAATTAATTTTATCCCTTACACCTCTTGGCTTCTCTCTGAAACAGGAATGATGCACTTCTGGCTCAGGAACACTGACTGTCTGGGGAGTATTCGGGAATTTAGACGTCAAATATTATTCACAGAACTGTTTAACAAGAACTGTGATAGCACATGTTCATTTGAAAACAGTTGGCATTATGTATTATTCTAGTTCACTGATTAGGTATTTTAAATGATTAAGATTTTGAAATTCATTATAGGAATGTAGAATGCTATTAAAAACTATTTCACAAAAGCAAACCTCACATTTCATGTGCACATAAAGATCTAAGTAACAGTTATTTTAATCCATGACAAAAGTAAATTGTTGAGAAAAATGGCTCATTGTATCAAAAGATCATATAGCCTAAGACTGCAGACTTGAGAGAAAATATCTTTTAATTGATCATTTTATCAAAACAACCCATGTTTTCCACTATGAATCATTTATACTGCTATTTTGGAGCTTTGTAGAATAGGAACCTATTCCTCGTGGTTACCAAGTACCTTTTGCCATTTCTATTATGTAGACTGTTAACATAAGCATTTGAACTGTAAACAAAACAAAACACCCCAGCGAAATCCCTGCACAGATCAATGCATGTAGATATTCAACATTTTGCTTATTGAAATGTGATTAACATGTTAAATATTTGTTCAATTTCAATGTTGAGTCATCCCCAAAGCAGATACAATTTATTTCAACAACAAAGCATTTGATGATAAATGAGTTCAGTTTGATGATTTAATAAAGTTAGAAAAAAAATTGATACCTGCAGTGAACAACAACAGGTTCTTCTCTGCCAGCCCTCTTCTTTCGCACTAGACACACAAAATCTAGGAAATCACTGGAATCATCAGGAACCCCATGATCAGGCCATGCTATATACTGGATTTGGGTTAGCTGGCGGCTTTCCTCTTTCTAATCAGAAACAGAAAGTTTATTCCAGGGTAATTCAGGTCCCATTAAAAAAAAAAAAGCCAAAACCAATGATTAAAGAAAAAAAATCAATAGTACATTTACAGCAATTTTTACCCATGATACAAGTGGCTTCAGGCAACTAGCAGCACTTTATTAACCATTAGTCATCCTGGATTTTATAATTTATTTATTTTTTTTTGCTTAAAAATGAGAAAGGCAATCCACAAGTGCTTACATCTTTAAGGTTAAAAAATTACGTGCCATGTAGTGGCAAAGTGGTTCGAGGATACCAACAATCTAACTGCACACTAGACGTACAAGAAGGTGGTCAAATTCTGAGCAAACCAAATATAACAGAAAGAGGTACTATCTAGATCAAGTGACATAACTGGAGTAGGGAGGGGAGAGGCAGGACCTTCAGATGTAAAAGCTTTCCTTCAGACTCTATGAGAACAGCAGCATTGTTTGGCTTTATCTGCACCTCTTATTTTTACCCTGTATACTACACCTAAGATGCAGAATGACTTTGTTTTCCAGTCCCTCCTGCCCTTGCTCTAATATCACAGGTATAATCAGTAGGCCTCTGCTTAGTGGAAGAGACAGGCTGGACAACCAGAGTAAGAGCAGCATTTCAAAGAGCAGGAGTTACTGCACTTCAAATAGCCTTTAGGCACTGAATCATTTACAGAGGTTCCACTGCTGATAACAGATGAGCAATTGTCACAACAGGACACAGGGAAGGAATTTTAACTGCAAATCAACTAAAAGGCAGCTCTATGAAACTGTCCTCTCATCCGGTAACTCAAGCAGTAGAAATGAGTATGTGAACCAAATTCCAGATACTCACTTCCAAATATTTCTGAGATTGAAATGCTATATGGGCAGACTCTGAAAACTACATATACCCTGAAAATCATGCAATGCATGTTCAAAAAGGTCCTTGTTTACATGTAGTCACCAATCCCCATTCATCTTTCTCTCAGCAGGATTTATCTTCCATCTACTTTCACATATTCTTCAAGACAGAATTACTAAGACCTGTTTGCCTCTACAAAGACAGACTTTCAGTTGCAATGATGAAATACCTCTCGAGTCTCATGTTCTAAAAACATCCAGTGAATATAACAAGGTTCTCAACTTCTTTCATTACTCTTTTTCTTTGGCCAGGGCATGAAAGACACCAGTAAAGACTTTTAAGACAAATAATGTATCTTGTATGTGATTTAAAACCAATTAATATGATTAGGGAGAATGAGTCTTTGTGATATTTTTGCTTGTGAAAGGTTTGTTATCATTCTAAGAGCAGAATTTATACTAGGTAAGCACATGACAATATGAGTAGTTTTCTAAAGGCTTACAGAAATAAGCAGTTCTATTTATATGGATATGCCACCAAGTTGAAAAGTCTTATTAAGTATGTTTTAGCTAGTATGCAAGGATTCGGCATAAGTAAAAATAGAGTATGATTTTACCTCCAGATTAGTCAGTGTCATTTCTCGAAAGACATAAGCAGGATTTCCTTCTTCTGAATGGCAGGTAATCTGGAAATTCCCATATGATGAGCTTCCTGATGGCTCTGGCCAGTACTGATGGCATTTAACCTAAGATCAACATATTTTTAAAGATGCCTGTGTTTAAATTCAGAGTATTATTTTCATTCTCTCTAGTTTTTATACCTGTGTTCGTTAAAGATTACTTTGATCATTTTGTAATCACTATTAATTTACTTACCAAATAGACTGCTACCTAATTACTGTATAAAATAAGGTATCACAGAGATTTCCTGGTTCTCTTTTCAAGAGGACATATGCATCAGATCTTGCAGTTAGTTTAACTGAAGATGGATGCCTTTAACTTTCATTATAATTTTTAAAAAAATTATCTATAAATATTCCAACTTAACACTTGAGTGACAAAGATGCTGCCTTGTAAACATTTCTGACCTTCAAAATCCTGATCTGACCTTCTCAAAGCACATTTATATGGGAAAAGAACAAATTAAAAAAAAAAAGGAGATAAGCAACAAAGAAGTTGCTAAGCTAATGCAGAAATTAGGGGGATGAAGATGGTGGACTTCAAAGACTCTCAATCAAGTCATCAAATGTGAATGAAAACTTCAAACACTAAGATTTTCTGATAAATGGCTTAAATGCCTAATTACAGAGGTCATTTCAGCTCAAGTGTACTTTTGTATTTCCAACCCACCTGGCGATTCTTTAAGAGCAGCCAGATTTGCAGACTTCCTGCTCCACTGAGACATCCCGGCATGCAGTGATAGTGATGTCAGTAGCCTCATGATCAGCTTTAGAGCAGGGAGTCTGCCTATGGGTATAAGACAGATAAGTCCTTTTATTTCATTATTAAGCAGCTCTCCAAAGAACTCCACAAATATTATTATCAAAGGGGTGGGGGAACCTCAGAGAACTGCTATTGCAAGTCTGTTCTTAGCAGATCTGCAAAGAAAACTCAAATTAAAAGGGCACTTGTACTGAAATTCCCTCTAATCATGTTTATCTGGGAGCAGGCAGCATCATCCAAACACTGAGTCACTGAAATATGGTTTAAAAATGCTGCAACTCCCCTTCAATTATTTTAATTGTATTTATAGGCCTGACCTCCCAGCAAATCCATGGTTGTTAAAAACTCAGAATATATACAGACAGCTGAACTACAGTCTGAGTTGATCAGAACAACCAAAACCTACTATAAATCTATCTTCAAAAGAAATCCTGAGTGTGGAGGAATTCCACTACACTATTATTCCACACCATCATTTCTGTCCACACACTTGATCAGCCAGTGAATGCTCCAGACTATAAACCCAATAACTCTGCAATTACACTGCATGTATTACCAGACTTGATTGTTTTGCCTGTTTCCAAAGGATAAAGCTGCATAAACCCCAAAGCTATTAAGAAGAAACTATAGCTTAAAACAAAACCAAAACCAAACAAACCACAAAATACACCTGAGGCTTTTACAGCACCATACACAATTATTTTTGGTAATTCATAACTGTAATTACTTTATTAGTAGTACTCTATTTTTACACATTTTATATGGAAATTAAAGGACAATAATTCTTTCATACGATTAAACAAATGTTTATAGCCACAGAAAAACATTTTATGGAAAATCTTAGATTTCAAGTTTTAAGAGAATCCTTGGTAAGACAGCCATCCAGGCATGGGATCTTAACACTACAAAGCTGTGTTAGGGTGTCATAAAAATTAATTTTACTACCTATCAAAGAACTAATCTATGAAAACATTAAACTTCTTGGAGTTCCTTCATTTGAAGTTTGGAAAAAAAAAATTCTATGAAGCTAAATTCTAGTTGCTTTTCACTTTACAACAAAGAATCAAACAAAGCAGCCTAAAGATATTTTAAGAAATACATGAAGACTTCAATGCATTTCAGAACTGCACAAAGTTTAAATATTAGCTTCATTAACAACATCCAAAGGTTTAAAATCTAAGAGTCATTATTGCAAAAGTACTAGGAAGGCACTACCCTTATGATAAAAGATTACAGAATCCTAGAACAGTTTAGGTTGGATGGGACCCTTAAAGGCCATCCAGTCCAACCCCCCTGCAGTGAGCAGGGGCATTTCCAGCCAGATCAGGTTGTTCAGAGTCCCATCTAATCCGACGTTCAGTGACTCAGGGGATGAGGCATCCACCTCCTCTCTGAGCAACCTGTGCCAGTGTCTTACCATCCTCATTGTAAAAATCTCTTCCTTTTAGCTGGTCTAAATTTACACTCTTTTAGTTTAAAACCATTTCCTCTTATCCCCTTGTCACATTATATGCCATAATAGTATTTTCCTCTCATCTTTTAAAGGTTAATCACCAACAGTTTTTTAAGATTATGCCAGTGGTATTTAAGGAAATGTTTTACTTACTCTGCCCCGTTCAACTTGAGTCGTTAACATTACAACCATAGATGAGCCTTGCTCCCAAGTCATCTGCCAAAAATCAGGACATGTGTTCGGTAATGGACCTTGACAAGCAATGTACTGGTTTATTATTGTGGAAGAAGGGATTTCCATCTAAGAGAAGACAAAGTCATTATTTCAATTCCTACAGCAAATGGAAGTCAGGCATCAGATATTTACTCTTTAGTAACTAATACATTAAAAAAGCTTCCATGACATTAATTCTATTTCTTAAAGGCTAGTACATATGGACTGGCACAGATAAAAATTCTCCAAGTGTTTCATGTGCAAAATTACTACAAATATTCAAGTACACTTTACATATTAACTGACAGTTATGTAGTCGCCATAATCAAGATTTATGGTTGAAAAAAGAAATTACAGAGCAGTTGGCAAATAATTCAGGTGCAAACATTTCTTGCTCTGTGGGGTTTTGACACTAGCTTTTAAAACATTGATCTCAGAATTAAATTTCCGTTTCTTTTCTTTAAAGTAAGTAGCTGTAACTTTGTTGTTACTAACAATGAAAAAAAAAAAAAGGTGCAAAAGAAAGTGCTGCCAGATTAGACTTTCCTGATGTCGAACACTACTGTCACAAATGTAATCAGCAAAGAAGAACTAATTCCTCTGGAGAGGGCTTCTGTTAGCATTTTTTCACATTCAAATGCAGGGCTAGACTTTAGCACTTATGAAAACACCTACCACAAAACATTAGGAAGTAACTATATTTACAATAAAATTTCAGACCATCTGACTTAGAGGTTTAGCAGCCATTCTAGGCTGAACTAGATTTATGAAGAAAAAAAGGAATTATTTAATCAACTTTTTCAATAGAAAACTGCAAAATTAATGTCAGAAGTGCTTTTGAAAACTACTACTCACGTTTATATAATTTGCATTGATGTAATCTTCATTACTTTTTAAAATAACCCGTGTAGCATCATCTGAAAAAATTTTTAGAAATACGTTACTTATTTACCAAGCACAGGAAAATACTTTAAGTGCACATACATGAACAGACATACTTACAAGGCGAAATGTCTCTGTATCTATTTTTGGAAATGTTTTGAGGTAATCTGGCACAAGACATTGTCATTCCAGGCTTTTTCCTATACAATTGCTAAAAGACAAAACTGATGGTCAGAACATAACAGGTGCAATAGACCCCTTATTATAATATTTGCCTAAACAGAATTTTTTTCTAAGACCAGGTACTTATTAGAACAGAAACTACTATGTAACAGTAGCGTCAACAAACACGAAAATACTTTTAAAAAGAAAGCACTACAAATGTAGTTTTGCTGCAGGATCACTGAAAATGATCAAGATGTAGCCACAAGTCGCTTAAAGACAAATTGAACATTAAATTTCAAGTTACCATAAGAACACTAATCCAGAGAAAAAATAATAATCTGTATTGGCAAGGGAATTGACTGATAATGACATTCCACTTGGTAATTTGGGGCAAGTAGATTGTGCTGTGTTATAGGCATCTGCCTACATGGCAGTTGTCTAACTTGGGTTTTTGCCTTCCTCCCCCCAGATATCCTCCTATATTTCAATAACTGTAGAGCAAATCCTGGGTTACATCGTGCTTTTCCTGCACGACATCTCCTTTGAGAGGTTCCTGCCCTCTCATGCTTTAGTCATGCACTTCCACAACCCTTGTGCTACAAACAATATTAGTGAAATGATCCAGGTTCAATAAAAAGCACTTTAAGAACTTCTGAACCTGCTAGAAAGACTAAAGATGTATGTTTAAGGAGAATTTCAAATATGTTTGAAAAAAATTTGTTCTTTCTACATATAAAAGTAAATTTTACCACAGTTCTTAATATAAATATATTTTATAAATGCATGTTGCATAATAAAATGTTAGATCTGCATTTGGTGAGGAATTGACAGAATTCACACTGCTGTGTTTTACAAACCTGGTTTCCTGCTTTAGGCCACTTGATCTCATGCATTCAAGATGGACTACCTTCAAGGCACAAGCTGGTGCCAAAGAAAGGCTATGGCAATCAGCATTTTAGGGCCCCACAGGAAGTGCACTACTGTTCTGGAATAAGTCATTAAACCTCAACTATTTATAAAAGACATAGTTACATCAACCCTTAAGATTAGGGCTGTATTTTTCATTGGTTATTTTACCTTCCCTCATTGAGAATGCCCATAATATGTCAACAGCTCAGGTGTCATTCAGTTCCCACAGCAACTTAGATAGGGAGTGAAAGTCTGAGTACAGAACACATATTTTGGTAGATATTCTTCGGTCTTTATCTCAATGAAAGTATTTTAATAGCATGTTCCTGATAAGCACAAAAAGTGTAAGTAATCAATAAAGCTATTTATAACACTAAAAACTGGTATTAGGTATTTGTAAGTTTGCACATACAATACAAAATTTTTCTCTTTGAGCGTGTAAGACAACTGTTTTCCTAAAAGATGCTGATGCTACTGAAATTTAACTGAAATCTGCTCTGTTTAAAATAATTACTATCCCAAGAGACTTGGAACTTGTACACAGGTAGAGGCAACACAGTACTTACATCAAACTGAGCCAAGACAGTCCCAGTGATAAGCCCCTCTGCTAACTGAATCATGGATTCCCTCAGAGCATTATCGTCCTGATGGACACCATCGAGTGGAGATTTCTCAGGGATGTACTGGAAGTCAGGCTCACTCTCCAGCTTCTCTTCCACAACATCATAGACAGCTAGAACAAGCAAAGGTATGAACGCTCTGAACGTGCTGTTTGACAAGTAAAATTAGCTCTAAGTCATTCATTTAAAACAGCAAAACCCCCCAATGTTTCTCCTGTAGAAAAATCCACATTTATTAACACACTGATTTTAGTCCCCATCAGCAAGGACAAGGAGCCTTTGCTGATCATTATAATCCATGACAAAACTATTTTCTTGGATTAGTAGTAATTTTAAGTGAAAGCACATCACTCACAGCTAAAATTTTGATCAAAATTCACATTATGCCCCTGCCTTGTCTGATACAAATCCCTAATCTCAGAGTTTCACATCATAAACAATATGCATCTTCTATTATATGAACAGAGACACACACTGTTCGAAAGCCTGTTTTTAAATTACATCTCATGACCACAAAGGAAGAAACTGGTAACTCCTCACTTCTACAACTCACATGTTTTTACCCAAAGTTAATCAACACACAAGGGGCAACTGTTTTAGTGAATTTGCAAACAAAGCTAGTAATTTTATCTGAGAAAGAAAGTAAGCACACCAAAGCTGCAAGAGAACTTGGAGAATGAGAGTACAAATGGAGAGTGCAAATAAGTGAATAAAGGAAAACTTTTTTATGAGGTGGCTAAGGGATTCTGCTGAAGTAATTTCAACTACTCCAATTAAACATCACTGTTTCTCATTTTGCTTTTTCCTCTCCAGCTGTACTCTAACTGGGGTGTGCAGCAGAATTAAATCCAGTGCCCATCTGCTGGGTATGGTCCAACAGTGTATTTCGTGAATATACTGCATAAGCTTTTATTTAGACTGCATTTTAGCACTTCTATTAAGCCTGAAGTAGAAATGTTACCACTGGTTTTGCATTATTTTTAAAAAGTATGGAAGGATTTTGCACATACTGGCCTCCGAAGTCATCGAAACACTGAATATTTGGTGAGGAGTTTTTTTTTTTGTTTGAGCTTGTTTTTTATTTTCCTTAAGGGAATAACAATAACCTCATAAAATACATTCAATATCCATATAGCTTTCTGGACATTTTTATCAATGAGATTGAGAACAAAATTTAAATTAGCTCTCTGTTAGAAATATTTGATGTCTGACTTTTTGATTAGTTTTCAACTCTTAGTTACACACAGCTCCTTAGAGTATGGGATCAATACACTGTATTGATGCAATTCCTTTTCAAGGACAGGAGTTCTTTCTTACACACTAAGCATTCCACCCCAGGACACAAAATAGAGGTTAGGAAATGAGAGCAAGGTGTGGATTCTTTTTTTGTTATGATGTACAAACTACTCACCATTGGGTCGAACTAGGAGCACAAGTTCCCCTGAGTGTCTCTCACAGCTCGCTTTAATAAACATTACAACTTGATCATGGGTGTGTTCTGCTATATCCCTGCCGTTAATTAGTACAACCTGGTCCCCTTCATTCAAACGAGGGACAGAGAGATCAGCCTGCAAGGCAGGGGGGAAAAAACCAAAACCATCTGTTAACAAAAGCCATTACCAGTTTCGTACCTTAAAGTAACTATACTTGGGGTCTTGAACCCTACCAGCCTAGTTCCCATGGTTTGCTGCTCTGTGTTCAAATGACAAACATGTTACACAATACATAGGCAGTACCATTCACAGGAACAAACCCATGTGCAGCTGGCAGATGACTGTCATTGTAACAGATCTTTCAGCAGCTGTTACTCTACTCCTCGGCTGAAACAGAAAGCTCGCTCTGTTTGAATCACACTTTTTATAGGCACTTAAAGAGCAGGATGTTCTTATCTTTAAAGGGAAGGGAGTAACATGGCAAACAAAACCTTGTCCACATCAATTTCACAGGCTTAAATGCTTCAGGTGTAAAATATCACAATGGTAATGGCAAGAGTAAGGCAAGGACTGAAGATGATGCACAGCTCCCAGTAATCCCACAGAGGGGAATCGGGTCATAAAAACTGTTATTGTAATCAGATTCTAAACATTGCTACAGAAAAGAAAGAGCACAAGCCATCACCAAGTATCTTCTCCCTACAGGGCAAATGTTTAAAGCCAAAATTATTCATGTTATTAAATATTTCAGGGATAATAATTAACAGGAACAAGAACAACGATTTCAACAAACATTTCAATAGTTTCAAATAGTCAAAAAAAAAAAAAGAGAGAAAGCTGTACTTTGTAAATGTCAACAAATAAATGGTTCACTCTACTCTTACTCTAAAAGATATAAACAGAGCTGACTCCAATCAGTTGAATACCAGGTCAGTATTTCTGGCAATAAACTGACAAAATACTGTGCCTACTTTGAAGACACTATTGATAGTCACTAAACATCAGTAACAACAGACAATCAGACCTGATGAATGATTCATGATGTCTGATTTTAATCTACATCTTGGCTTTACTCAGTTACATTTGTCACTAAAGTAAGAGATTTGCTATTTTAGTTATTTTTAACACTCTTTCAATATATAATTTATGTGAAATTACTGAATGTCTATATTTAAAAAAAGTAATAAAGAAAATGTATTTTTAGGATGACACAGCTCAAGAAACAGTGCATACTGAGCATCTGTAATGCCCTATAAGTGGCAGAAATTAAACTTTGTTTCAGTAGGAAAAATTGCTTTTGCGGATTGAAGAACTTTAAAAGTATGTTATGCAGCCCTGTCAAATTCTTACTGCACATAATTTGCTTTGTTATAATAATGTTATAGCAAAAGCAAATTTTCACAGGCAGCTATGAAATAATTTAGCATTTTGAATACATCTTTCAAGATACACAGACATTGTTACCAAGTTTGCTTTTTGATAACTTACAGGTGTTCCTGGAGCTACCCTGGACACTATAACCGGCATCTTCTGATCATATCCACCCTTTAAAAACAAATTAAATTAGTAACAGATCATGAATATAAAAAAATAACCTTAGTAAATGTGAAGGGAACGATGTATTGTTACCTTTACATTGAAGCCAAACCTTCCATTTTCGTCTGGTTTCATTCTGATCATAACAAGATTGTCATGGGGGACACCACCATTGGGCTAGTAAACAAAAATTACGTTAAATTAACATCTATTTTGTTCACAGTTAGACTTTGAGGATATCATATCTAATAATTCTGCAGTTTCCTCATTAAATAATTGCTCCTGGACAATTAAGAAAGCATCAAGTAATAGCACAAACATCTTGAGTTTTGCAGAAAAGGGAAAGGTTTCCGATTTAAAGGTCTTGGACACAACTAAGTTAAAGGTGTGTTCTGTCAGAGCAAACTCAAAGTAAGAAAGAGAATTAGAAAAGACTAATTGTCTTCAAATAGTCTTAAGAAAAACAGCTTACTAAACTGAAACTCCTTAAATTTGTTTTAATTAAGACCGCAGTGAAGAGCTGCAACAAAAATGTAATGATGAAAAATAACTGAAGGTGTCCCTTTGTTTCTATTAACACCAATGTGCCAATAGTAAGCAAGGGCAAGTCTGGCAACAAAATCTTGGTTCCATATCCCTTATTCCATTTCCAGGGTAGTGGAGTATGAACTGTGACACGTGCTCTGCGCTGATTTAACTCTCACAACTTTAGATGCTTTCTTCTTGGTTTTATTTGGCTCACAACGCTGTTAAAGGAACTACCACTAAGCTGAAGAATACTAGATACTTTGTTAATCTGTAAGACATCAATTCAGTGCCATTGCAGTGATTTTTAGTTTGTTCCCATCAATATTTACTTCGCAGACTCAACATTAGCTAGTATTTCTAGTTCCTACAGTGAGGATGCACAGTATTGAAGAAATCTGTTTCATGGAAGTTTTCAATGTTTCCAATTACAGCCAAAGCAGAAAACTCATATTGAAAAAAAAAGAAAAAAAACCTCAGAACTTATTAAAGAGAACATTTTTAAATGTGAGGAAGTTCCATACCTGCAAGTTCAATAGGTTAAACAAGTCTGCACAACTTGGCTCATTAAAAGTTAACTCAACCCCAGGTTTTTTAAGTTCTGGTTCTTGGTTAAAACAAAAAATGCCCCAAACACATTTATAGTAATGAAAAGATGAAAAATTTGGGGAAGGAGAGGAAAGTAACAGCATAAGATATGTTAATGAGAAGTAAGGGTGCTTAGGAAGCCTGATCAAGTGCCAGTCATTTCAGCCTGCGCTCACCGGCATGAGAGATCAGATAGAATGAACTTGCTCACCTGCAGCGTTTGGCAGCTTCTATGCCATTGCATTCCCCAGAGAGAAATTCCCACTTTAAGAGGCTGTTTTGAGCCACAGTTTATAATTAAAAATCTGAAGAGAGCACTGTATATCATCATTAACCTGTTTGACTGAAGGGTCTCTTAGCCACACCTGTTTTCAAATACTTCTGACATTCTCAGACTGGATACGTGGGGATTGCAGATGGAGTAAAAAGTCATCATTCCCACACCTGTCCTACCTTTCTAAACAGACTCTCCATACATAACACAGACAAAGGAAATTCCACAGCTATATGAAGTCAAAATGGTGAGAGGTTTTCTTTAACATATTTGAGATGGAGCAGAAGACTTTAGTGGTGCAGGAACCTGAATTCTGGTCAGAAAAGCAACTTCAAAACAAAACCACATTCCAAATCCTAAACTTCCAGTTTCACTAAATTTCAGTCATGCTGTCTTCCTTCTTCTCTAATCCCCAAAATAAAAAGTCATTAGCAGACCAAATTAGATCTTCAGTTACAACACTGCACTGCCTTAAGCGAGGCAGCATAAATTGGAGCACAGCAAACAATCACACTGACAATGCACAGAGAAAAAAGAATCTCATTCTCACACAGCTGTGTTGGTTTTTCAGAACGAAAAGGAGTTAAAAAAACAACTGAAAGTTATTTTTGTCGATTTGGTAAAGATAACTGAATACAGGGCAGAAAACTTGATGACTAAAGCAGTGTTATTGTTCAAAACGTAACAGTATTTAATATGACTCAGGTAAGCACCGGCCAAAGACTAAGCTGTTAAAGACCCTGTTTCATTATTTAATTAAAACAAAAATTTTTACAACATTCCTCAAATGCTCAAAATTTTAAAAGCTTTGCTTTTGGGTCTTTTAATAAAACCCCAGCTATGAAATTAAAAAGGGGTATTATGGGAATCTTAACTTTTTTTATAAGGCCTGAGAGAACACTAGGCTTACAGTTCAAAATGCACATAAACCAAAGGCATTTCTAAATATCAATTTGGGGAATTAACTCATAATTGTGAATACCTGAGGTTGACAAAACTGTTTACACAGTATTGCTATTGCATCTGGATGTTAATCAGTTTTCCTATCCTGCAAAACATTTCTCCTTCCACATCAGTATAAAACCAGAAACTACTGGAATACTTCTGGAAGGACAAACATCACAAAAATGGTCAGTGAGATCTCACCTCAGTCAGATAATAATCAACTGACTAGGTTACTCATCTCGCACGTGCTTAAATGTGGGAAAAGAACGTTTGCTCATGTTTTGACATTTGTTGTCACAGGCCTCTTGCCAGAGTCTCTTTCTTGGAAATTCTGATAAAAAATGCAACCACAGAATCAAGAAGCTGCTCCAGATAAAACCACTCCAGAAGCTGGTAGGCACTTTCAGGTTTAGTTTTTTTGATAAAAGCTAGATTAAACACCAGTGGCAGTGTCTGCAATGTCTTCTTTAAAACTGATGGCAAATGAGTTTTCAAAGAAGAGGTTACGTAGAAATTTCTGCATCTGCTTAAAACTGAATGCTCAAAACCTTTGCAAAACCATCCCGGTGTAGTGGTTTGCTGACAACTGACAAAGGACTACTCCAGCAGGCAGAAAAACCAGCAGGATCTAGTGAAGGGACAGTATGTTTAATGAAAATGCTGCAATGTAATGCACAAACACAGCAACAATCTGAAATGCATCAGAACCAAGCTCACGGAAAACAGGACTATCATTCTGATTAAAAGCAGAATGGTTCAAATGGATTCAAAAACTTACTGTGGATTTTTCTGGTGATGCAGGAACATCAAATGTTTCATTAATATGGTTATCCAGTTCTTGCTGGGAGTGTGAATGATGAATTTGGTTCCAACTGTTCTTTTTAAATTGTTTGGGTGGTAATGCAGGAGGCTGCCCATCTAGAGGAGTCTCTTGAGATCTAAATACCAAAATAGAAGTATGAAGTGGAACAATCATGAAATATTGACAGTTCTTTCAGAGTTCCAGATAAACTGAAAATGTTAGAAGAAACTCAAGAGTTTGAGGGATGAATATGTGTGTGTATTTTTAGAATCTCAAAATTATAGTGTGACAAAATGTATTGGAAGTGTATGTTTGGACATGTTACTGCTTTTTCTTGACAAGCAACTGTACACAGAATCAATGAGTTCATCTTTTACCCATGACTTTTTTAGAAAAGATTTTAGCATGCTTAACCCACTTAATATTTAATCCACTTTATATTGGAATATTATACAATTCACTGTATTTATACCTTGCACACATGCTAAAAAACACCTCTCAAATTGATATGTCACTTAATATGTTTTCCTCAGTAATAAAATCAAATACTTTGCATCTTAAATTAATGCCTGCAATCATAAACAGATACAAGGAGCATAATACAGGGCTACCACAGTACTTTTTGGCTGTTGATCTTAAAAATAGGAAAAAACAGAAGGGCAAGTTGAAGGTAACTCAACTGTGCCCCTGTATTTATTGGAAAAGCCCATTGGAGATGACAGCGTTATCTTTCAATTTTTCAATTTAAAAGTATATGGATACATTGAAAGAGAACCCTGGTCTACTCCCCCTCTTGAACATATTCCCCTTTGAAACACTTGTAAAAATGGCATTAATCACATTCAACACCATTACTCAAGTGAAACAGTAGCAAGTTCTACTTCAGATTTAGATCTGCAAGCACTCTATTCTAGATTAATAAAAATGTTCACTGTGTTTTTGTATAATACAGAGAATTTCCTTTATTAGTCCTTTTGGAATAAAAGCTTAACTCTATAATTTGTATTACATAAATACATGATTCATCTTTCATTATATGGATTTATATTTAAGAATTAAGAACATTTGAAAAGGCCCAAAAGGGCAGCTACCTCATAGCTCCCATTAACTTGGTTTGAATGCCAGTTTCTAAATACCAGCAAAGATACATGCCTTCCACTCCATTAAAAGGTGCTATTAAGTAATTTAACAACTTAAAACAACAGCACACTGATACTAGAGGCATACCGATAAACCACTGAGAATGAAGTTACAGGTTACAGCTAAATCTAAAGAAAACGCTACCACCAAAAATGGGTGCCTCTGTTTTTCCACCCACACACCCATGGCCTCTTCTTCCTTGAAGAACTGGTGCTCCTCCCTTGGCTAAGGCAGCTCACACCAAGCAACCAAAAATTCACTGACTTTTTGGACAAGCCTGGGTTCTCTGCTGGTTAAACAAGGTGAATTGGTTCATCACAAGGTCAACCACCATGGGGGGAGGGAGGGACACTCCCAGAGCAAAAGCAGGACACTGCCCCTTTCGTTCTCAGGAAGCTGCAGAGGTAACTCATCGCACAACCTCCCTCCAAAGCACAGGTAACCACTGAGCAGCCCTACTGTACTCACTGGTCTTGCCTCAGTGAACTCTTAGCAGGGGCAAGACTCTCAGTATGAGACTGCACAACACTTCACGTTGCTGCAAGTCAGAAAGCCTAAGTCACGTATCAAATTCCATACCGTGTAATTTGTCTCCACACAATTCAAGAAAGGCAGTTCCCAGACACATTTTAAAATAAAAACAAAAAAAAATGAGCAAAATTAGCCATAGTGATTTCAAAAATAAGGATGAAGCTCTTTCAAAAAGCATGAAAAATGGGAAATAGAACACTTCACTTTGAAAGATCACACGTTTTCTGTTTCAGTTTAAACAAAATTAGTCAATATTCTCAGAACACGAAACTGTTAACATTTTTGTCAGTGTATGAAAACAGCACATTTGAAAAGATCTTAACTATTTTTCTCATTTTTTGCTTCATTTCAACTTTCAGAAAATACTTTTTTCACGAAGTGTTAAAAGAAAAAAGAAATTACAGTCTAATGCCTGAAAAGCCTCATTTTCAAAACACATTAGGGAAGAAAAATAATATTTCTTGAAACTTTTTAATGCAAGTAACAGAAAAAAAGAGTACATTTTATTTTTCAGGATAAGCAGCTTTTCTAAATTCATTTTTGTAGAGAGAAAAATATGATGATTGTCAACATCTGCAAAACAAATCCTCAAGGCAGCTATAAACTACTTAGACATCGACTTACAAAGGTCACCCAGAGATTTTTAGCTGCCTATGTATTCATTCATTCATGTCTGGCCAGTACAGATTATTCAGCCTTCTAAGTAAAGGGCAACATAGTTATGTATTTTTCTGCAAACAAATACTCCTGAGAGTTTTAAACTGAATAAAAACAGGAACAGAAAACACGAGTAGAAGCATAAAAGAAGTAATTCCGATAAAAGTAAAAGATGGATTTTATGTTTGACTAGATGTCTGTACATACATGCCAACAAACACAAATAAATTCCTACTGAACATACAAACTTATAGAAAAGATTTGAAAAGTTACTTAAATGAGCATTTTGCAAGCAGTGTTGCAAGTACTGTAATATATTAGCATAATGAATTGTGAGAACTAACAATCAAGCCTTGGGCAAAAACTTCACTGCTTTATATTTGCCCAGTCAGCTTTGAATTTCCTTGTGAATGCTCAGACAATGGCAGTGAAAGCAGCCTATTTTGCAGGCAAAGCAGCTCTCTGTTACTGAATTCAGCAATTTACATAATAATAAAATAACACACAACCCCTGCCACTGACAAGCTTTGGGTATTTTTGTTACAGATATCCGGTCTGATCTTTTTAATATATTTAGCAAAAGTTTCATACACACCCCCATAAATTTATTAAACTAAACACTTATCATGTGCTTGTGAATTTAAGGTTATAATTACCTCAGGGAACTACAGCACAAATCTCTCAATTTAGTTTTGAATAGCATATGCAGATGAAGAAAAGACGTGCAATTAAAGCTTATATTAGCTAAGCTATAATATCCTTCTGAACTGCACAGAAACTGTAATTTCTTTTGCTATGTTGACCCCAAACTCTAAAAGATCACTAAACATATTGCCTATCAGGTTAGCCCCTTGCACTTTCTTACATATGTACATTTGACCAATAAATGAAAGAGTCCTACAAATTAGCAGATGGACTCCCCAAATCTTGTCACTCAGAAAGATCAAATTGTTTAAGAAATAGCTTTTTAGAATGTAAAAAAGTATAACTTAAAATTATATAGCTTATATGAACTTCATGTCTATTACTTTCCCTCATGAATCTCAAATCTTGAATCAGTAACATCACCTGAAACCTTCAGAAGACCCTAATGCGGTTCATATATTTTTGACAGTCAGTGTCCTCATTCTTAAAAATCTCTTATTCTAGATATCTATACTGGGAGATGAAATTTCACTTTTAAGCTTCCAACAAGAAAAAAAAAAAAAACACAAAAACAAGCCCTCTAAAACTTTGTGATGGAAGAGCAGTACTTTTTCTTCTTGGGCATAAGAAGCGCAAAATCATGAAACAGAACAGCCATAGTTGCACAACTAATGTATAAAACCACTTCCCCTCTTTTTAAGACTCATTTCTATGGTGACTTACACAAGAAATCAGGTAACAAATAAACAAATCCTAAGAACACTCAGGAAGTCTGTACAATTGTGAGAGTAAAGGCACAAGAACATATAAAGAGAACATTTAAGAATTGCGCTTATTTCACTGTATCACTGCCATTCACTGAGTGTTTCTCATAAACTGACTTCTGTTGGAAATCTTGGAACAGAAGGAACCTGACCCTGTGTGGCCTTTGTACAACAAAACTCTAATATGAGAAAAGACGCACAAGTGTTCCAGTTTTGAGAGTGCCTTGACGTGAATAGGTTAAAAAGCCCACCAAAAGAGATTTTTATATTACTAGGTCAAATCGCTATTATATAACCCTCAAAGTTGAATAACTAGCTGAGGGTGAAATTATAACTAGCCTATTATGTAGCCTATTATGAAAAGTGTTGTGTGCTATTTTACAAAACTTCAGAAATTTTGTATTCTATTTCCCTCCTCAAACTTATGCATAGCTGTTAAACAAAGTACAGTCCCAGTGAGGTTTAAAATGTGTTTAAATACCTTCCAGATTCGTTTTTCTCGAGACACACCTTTTGTTTATAAACATGTGATTATCTATGTGCTATTTTACAGTTCTCAAATGGTTTAGAAACCATTTGCACAATTTTCCTGCTAAAGGAGCTTATACAAAATTATGAGGGCACATCTGGCATTACATGTATCGCTATACATAAGCTGGTACAGTGGCAGTGATAATAAGGTGTGTATCACATTTTTTTTCCCCAATTCATCTGTACTCTGGACACAAGTTATTGAGCATTTCAAATCTTGGATCAACTCAACATTTGTTTGTCTTACTTCTGAACCTAACACACAGTAATAAGTTTTTATTTTGCCCACCGTAGCATAATAAGCTTACAGTATCAAGAATATTCAGCATAATTGGAAAAAAGAAAAAAAAGCCATCTTAAAAAAATAAAGATAAGCTCTGTAACAATATACAAAACCTACTAGTAACCTCCAAATGCTGGGGTGTCAAAAAGGTATCTTGGCTAAATAATCTGTAAAGCTTGCTCATACTTCTGCGCCCTAACAAAAAGCAACACTTCCAGACTTACATCACAAAACAACAGACTTCAATCTATCAAAAACACCAACTTTCGCTTCGACATCCAGACACTGATGGTCGCATTACAGCAAACCCACAGCTTGAGTGGGTGGGGGTATTGAAATCCTGAACGTGGAGTATGTCAGATATAGGTCTTCAGTTCCGTAGCATTTAATTTTCACAATAATACCTACGTTAGTACTCCCTAAACAACAGACACCTTTTTATTATATTGCCTGGCTCTCCCTGACCCCAACATTTAACAGTAAATTCTTAAAGGCCAAGATTTCTGACGTATTTTCAGAAGCCCTGCACGTTATCAGACAGTAGCAGGGGAAGAAGAGAACTTACGGTGATGTTTCCAGTATGATGCTGTTGGCCTGGGTGGAAGATGGAGATCTATGATTTACAAATACTTCACTTGGGGACGTGTGAACTACATGGTCCACTAAATGTCCAACTGATGAGGGTCGTAACCGGGCTCCTTCTTGAGTGAAGGCAGAGTTGCGACTAAGATGGAAAGCAGAGCAGTGCAACATGACAAGAATATTACTGTCAATCTACACTTCTGACACCATCCACTTGAAAAGAATGCTAAAAAAATTATTTCCTCTCATTGTAAGCACATGTTTGTATACATATTGCTATTAAATTATTAAGTTATTAAGGTTTCACTGAAACAATTATGTTGTCAGATCAACATGTTATATTTCATAACTTTATTTCTGAAAGTGTTCAGAAATTATTTTAATAAACATTAAAGGTCTACTTTTAAAATTTATTTATTTTTAATTAAAGAAACCCAAAAGCATTATGATCCAATCAACAGACTGATAGTCCAGTCAACAAGAAGAAAAACGGATTCCCAAGAAGACAAATCCAGGCTCTGTTCGCATCAGAACTTAACCTCATTCATTAAGATGAACATTTTATCCCCTGCACCTTCTCCTACAAGAATCATAACCTTTGCACTGAGCTTGTTATTATTTCTGTGACCCAAAATTTTCCCATTGGAAAACCAGCACAGTGACACAGGCACCTTAAAATTCTTTTAAAGATGCGTAACTAAGTTTGTTATGCTTTAAGCATCATTATTACTCAATTTTTTCAGCAATTTTTAAATGCTACAGATATTTACAACAATAATCTTTTGAATAATATGCTGCAATGCCAAAGAATCCTCAAATCTTCTGGTTTATGCAATACAAAATTGGGTAATACCAATTCTTAAGCCAGTTTCAGCACACTGAGAAAACTGGTCACCTTCTAGAAGAAATCAGGAATGTTTTTTCACTAGCTATACACATAAAACAGAAAGCTCTATCATGTGAACAGTGAACATTGAATGGAAATGCAGAAAAATTGAGAGGAATAAACCTGCAAGGATGTTCAATTAAGTAATTTCCTCCAATGTCTTAAGAAGTCATATTAAACCAAAATCAATTATTTTTAAAATATCGCACAGATTTTATTATCAGGGTCTTTTTTAGCCAAATTAATAATGTATTTTTAATTGTGCGTGAGAAAACTTGAGCTTTCAAGTTTAGGGTAGTGTGATACATCTTACCTTTTTTTCTAGGTTGATTGAGAAGCACCTAAAATTCACCCCTAAATAACTTCTTTTACCCAAAGCTAAATGTTCCAGAGAATCACTCATCACAGAATTATTGAAGCTATTTGTCTCCATCAATCCTTTTATTACACAAGTAGGTCACTCACATTAGAGGCAGACAGTTACTTCTAGGAAGAGAAGATTTGGTGCTACTTACTGATTTGGGGTTCCAGGTGGAGACCGTGATGGCAGGCTCTGTGTTTCCAACCTATCATCAGACAGCGAGTTCCTACTCACTACTTCCCAGTCCATCCCACTCATTAATTTCCGTGCCAAGGGTTTACTGGGGGATCTAGAAGAAGAAAGTAAAATGACTAACCAAAAATTATATGGTGTAAGAACAAAATTATACAAAATTCACCACAATTCAACTGATGTTCAGTCATAGGAAACCAAATGATATGTAAGACAGGAAATGTAATAATTCAACACTACATTTACACAGGCAGTTCTGTATTTTTTCCATCTATTGTACTTTGGTTTTTGTACTTTGAAAACAATGCCAATGAAATAGTCACAAACTACTGTTGGCTGTGAGGGAGACAGGCAAGATGGAAAATGAACTCACTAAACTTCCCTAAACTTTTAATGCCTCAAAGACAATCTGTCTCAAAAAGAATAATCATTGAGAGATCTGAAAAAAAAAAGCAAACAAAAAAGCCCCTCTAAGTAACACAACTATTTAGCCATCTCAGAAAAAATAAAGCAGTGAAAAAAATCAGTCCAAAAAAACTCCCAAAGACTTGATGAACTGAAAGAATCATCAACATGGCAACTGAGCTACCAAGTTTTGTTTACGCATCAAGGATTCCATCAAGATGACATGCTTTCTTCCAGAACATTTTTGGTCACTTGTAAGGCAGATACAATAATACTATTTAAACTTCTCTGTGAGTAAATGAACTTCATTTGGTTTTGTGCCAGAAATGTCCTTCACGTTAAAGGTCATTATCACTGGTGTTTTTATACAAAAGAAATTATATTTTCTACTTGTTGTCCTTTTTTGAAATTAAGGAAAAATTTGCTTCCCATTCTCCAGTCATGCTAGGATGCCTACAGTCTCCCGATGTTTCTTTCACCTATTTCTTAAGCACAAATGAAACCATACTTGCAATCTCTCATGAAATACTTTATTTCCCTTTTATACTGGAAATCATCAAATGAATCATCCAAGGACTGTGGTTGCTTTTTTTCTCAGCATCGCACTGGATGGCTCAGTCATCCTGCAACTAAACATACCCAGGCTTTTGCTGTTTGGTTTTTTTAACTAGAATTCTTCAGATAACAAAAAAATACTTTTAAACAATCCTTTTATGTCCTGTATATTTTGTGTTACCGGGTTTTTACTTTACTTCTACTACTTTGGTGGTGCTCTATAGTTCAAATTTCTCCTCTATCATTACCCAACCCTCTCTTGTTCCAGTGATACTTCAGTCTTTTGTGACATGATAATTTCATTTCCATTTGCCTTCATATTGTATCACTGTACTCTCCAGGTTTGCACAATGAGGTGAAAATATATTATTGTATCAGCAGTACAGCTCCACACACCCAGATCACACAATAATTTCTGCCTTTACTGTCCCTGGGACACACAGTAACTTCTTTATCTTCATCATTATCACCTTACTGATTTACTGAAAGTGCAACTCCAGAAAGAAGGAACTTCGAGAAATTGAGGAACTACTTGCGCACAAATTACATCTTCTGAAAACGGGAAACTTGGTTACAAATATATTTTTGCTTCTAACTGAATTTAAAACTCAATGCAAGCCATCACCTTGGGCAGACTGTCCTCAATATTATCAAAAATGTCTACAACAATAACCAGCCAAGCATTATATTGAATAATCTATCTTCACGTGCAGAAATACATAAGATGGCAACACTGTTTGATACTAAAGTGGTCTGTGTGTGGAGGGTTTATTTTTACCTCACCAAGCAGTTCTGAACATGTATCGCATTCTGCTTTGCTGCTCTAAAGACTTACTGAATAGCAGCTGACAAATTTCAGACAGTTAAGTGAGATGGGCTACTCTAAATACTACTGTTTCTGGTGGTACTCCATCTGAGGAAAAAAAATCTAATAGTATATTGATATTTGTAAAGAGGGAAAATATCAATTATTTAATTCCTCAGGAGAAATATATGCAGTCTCTTAGCATGCTTCATGGTATTTAAGGAGTATTAATTTGATTCAAAAAGTAATTAGCTTGATATCGTCACTTAAACCAACATTCCAATTTCTGTAATTTGCTTCAAATGTGAGCAACTCTAATCACATAAGCATTTTGCTTCCCAAACATGTAAATGTGAGCAGTTCTGAACAGGTAACCAGGAGAAGAAACCAGCAGAATTGACAGGCATGTCTGGTTCTATCCTTTCCCTATTCTTTTATTAGTCAGTGCCATGGTTAGCTGGACCCTTCTGACAGCAGGTTTGCAGCCAGCAGATCAGCACCAAGAGCCAGCTCCATCAAGGGGTGGATTCTACTAATCAAAGAACAGGTAAAATGCAGAGGACCATAATACATCCAATGCTGAATTAGGTAAATACAGGACTGCAGATATAGGATTTTCTGACAGACATGTAAAGGCAACTATTGAACCTTATTTACCTTCAGTGAAAAAGCAACAAGTGGAATATAGGAAAGCTGGTGATGAGCTTTTCTTTTTTTAACATGCAACAACAGTAAAAATGCACCATCCTTGCCTGTGTGAAACCAAAGAAATTACACAGAAGTACACAGGATGGGGGAAAAGTCCAAGTTTCCCCAAAAATTACATTTTTGACTGCTTCAAAAACCCTCACTCATATCTTAAGTCATAGTTTGTAACTCCGTTTATGCAAACTTCTTCAATCTATACATCAAACGAACACAATTCTAAAATAAGCAAAGCATCATTTTCTCCCCTCTTACGACATACAATGCCAATAAAACTCACCTTTTACTGTGGACAGGGTCTGATCTTTCAGAAATAATACCTTACTACCATGATAAACAGTTGCAACATTTATTAGCAAAGGCTTCTTTCGATTATTTTATTAACAGCTCTAACCTCAGAGTCCCACCCACTCTTGTTTGTTGCCTCAATTTCCTGTCTTTGCAGAAATTTCAAAGAAAAAATTACCACACTGCAGCACTGAACTTCTTAGTGCTGTGGCTTTTTGATTTTGGTTCTCCTGTCAACACTTCAAAATCTAACAAGTTATTTTTTAATAATATTTAAGATATACTGTGAAATATTCCTAAAAATTTCTCCTGTATCACTAATTTCTTACAATGTTAAAATAATTTTCTCATGCCAGAGTGCAGCTGAGGACATGAGAGGGGGGAAGTAAGATTTAAAAAACTTTGAAATGCTTTGATAAACGTTGAAATTCTAAATTCCACCTCTGCTCAGCCTGGATGCTTCTATTGCACCCAGCACAGGGCACTCACAGGTAACAGAATAAGCCATTTTCAGATTTAATTTTTGGTGTCTATGCAGAGACATTCCTAAAAATGTTGGAAGCAGTCCCATCTATTTGACTAGGGACAGAAATGGAAAACTTTACCTGCCCTCCAAATCAAAAACAGTCTTGTGAGCCGTAATGGCACAGCAAATACAAAAAATCACCCCCCACAACTGAGTAGCAGGGATGAAATTACATAATGCAACTAAAAAAATGCACAGCATTATAATTAGCTCAGCTACACCACACAAAAGCTTTTGAAGACAGAATTTGTTTGGCACCCCACAGCTGAAGGGCTAAATTCTTGGAGGAGCTGGGAAAGAACAAGGGTGTTTTTTGGGAATACAAGTGGAAATCTTTAAAATCATTTTTGTCCCTAAAAGAAATATAACCTGGTGCCACAGCCTTGCTTTATATTTTGACAAGGAGTACAGGGAGCACATTTCTCAGCAAAACTGGGAACTACTGCTTCAAACCAAGAGACTGACACTATATACAAATCTGCAAGGAATATCGCAAATGACATGTGTAATTTAAAGCACCTCAAAAATTATTTAAATAACCTGAATAAGTGCATAGTTGAAGCAAGACTGAATTTTTGGAAAGAAGAGATTGCAACTTATCAATAAGAAGTTTGCAAATACAAGCGACTGACACCCACTCACTGTCACACAATGTGCACAAAGCACCTTCCCTCAGCCCTGGTGCAGAGCAGCGGAACTGAACAGAAATAGAGTATTTTGCAGTGTCCCTTAAGAATTCTCTCAGTTCATTACTTCATTGAACCTTTTTTACACTTATTATCTACTTCTATTAAGTTTCTGGGAATTCTTATGGAGTTCTGTGGGTTGTGAATATCCTGCAACAAATGAGGCCAAGAGAACAGCTGTAATGAAAATGATAAAAAAAAATCTCTAAAACCTAAACAAGTGCAGCAACAGTCTTCCAAATGCTGAAAATGGTGCTGCACAAAGATTAAGAAGATTAAGAAAACAGCATCTACATAATGTACCAAATTTATTACAGAATATATCCTTCACAGTAATAATTCGATTTTTAAAAATTAAATTTAAATGTTTCCATGATTTGGGGAAAAAAAAATCCTTCAGCTAATTTTAAAGTAAAATCCTGAGGACAAACAGCTAAACCTGCTGACTGCAGGTTATAAAATTACTTGTTTTATTCAAAAGGCTGTTAAATTTTATTTCCATGTCTTGTGCTCTGTATCTACGTTCTGCTCAGTGTACAAAGGCCAGGCTAGCTGATCACTGCTTGTGGCAATCACCATTTCCCAACTTACTAAAAACAGATCACTCAAGTAACATCTCAGTGGACCTCTCAGTGTTATTTTCTTACTATGAAATGAGTCAAAGGTTTGCTTAGATAGTATTTGCTCAAATAAAGCAGTTTCTAATTAGATACTGTTAAGAAAACTGAGTGTAAACCTGGATAACTCCACAAAAAAACCCTGAAAAATTTCTTTTAGTCAATCTTAAATAAATCTTCTGATGTAATAATAATAAAAGTAGCAATTATTTAAATTTGTTTTATGTGCCCACTTAATTCTCAAGAAAGACCTGACTGTACCTGGTTTCATAACTAAAAGCAACCAACACCTAGCAGAGCTTCCAGAAGCAACCAAAACAAGCTCACTGCTTGAATGCTTAAAAAGCTGTTCAACACCACCATGACTTTGTCTGAGAAAGACACACCAAGAAAGGGAAAGACAAGTTCCAGGAACAAAACCCACTTTTAACTGGAAAATCTTAAAAAGCAGAATTCATCCTCTGTATGAATACAAAAGGGCTAACATCTACTCAGCACTTCAACTTGAAATGTAAATGTTTAGAAGACAAAGAACTAAAGATAATGTTCTTAGGTTAAACATCTTGAACCACACAGTGTTCTAGAAATATCTTCTTTTTCAAGCTTTTTCACTCTTGAAAAGACTAAAGGTCTTTAAAATTGAAAATGCATTAATTTCACGCTGTGATGAGGAGGACAGAAGAAGAAGCAGCTGATTGATTAAAGGCCTTCCACGGTGTATTTGTTACAATATGCCATTAATTTCAGTTTGCTGATGTACCCATATATACCTCAGACATTTATCAGCCATCAACATTTCTAGGAAACTCAAAACGTGTGGATGAATGTTCTATTGTTGATTCAAAAAGCAACAGTGGAAAATAAAATTACCGAGGACGGAAGAGCCAAGTATTTCATTAACTAAAAAAGGCCAAGAAGATTCATGAAAATCAGAGCAGTTGTAACCATGGTTTTCCATTTTACTGACTTTATTAATTTTATCCAACTATATATGACAAAATAAAAGTGACCCCAGCAGCACTTGTTCGGTTTAGCTGGAAAGGGAAGAGTGCCACCTACTGCATAAGAGTTTCTGAAGTGATAAAAATACTCCTTAAAACCAAGTATCGTCTCTCCTCCATCCTGTGACTTGTAGAGAATTGCCAAGTTCAGAGCACAACTAGAAAAATAGTTTTTAACAGATTTACAACTCTAATTTAGAGAAATAAAACTTGGCTGTCACAGTGTTCAGTCTCCGGAGTGCTACAAAAGTTGCCGCAAGTAAAAATCTAACCAGATTCCCCAAGTAAATTAAATAGAGTAAAAAATAATTTTACACAGAAAAACTTGATTTTATAAAATTAGCTGTTGAACCACCATGTGTCACAGCACTTCTGTGCTCCAGTCCTTCTGGTATGGAGCTGCCTGTCTATGGTGTGGCCCAGCTAAAAACCCAAATCAAGTTACAATAAACAGGGAAAAAGAAGGGGTGGGGTGGATGGAGGGGTGGAGACAGGGCTAGAAGTCAAGGCAGAATTCAGCAATGCTCTGAAAAACAGTGTTTGCAGGCTCTTGGAAAGGCTGCTGGGCTTATTACTAAAGTCTGCGACGATAAATTTGAACACGAGAGTTCCTTAGGGGGCAATTATGCAAAAAGACATCCCTGATCTCAGCAAAAGTAGAAGCATAAAAAAATCACAGAGCATGCCCCCTCCCCATAAAGATTCTATTAATGACCAGAGCAGACTGCCTGATGGGTGCAAATGCTGTAGCATAATTTCTGAAGGAAGAACTAAACCCACACCTGAACTGTTTTATTGAAATCACTAAACTCCTTGGGAGTCTGAAACACAATTAAGTAATATATCCTTGATTAGCCAACTAGCCCGTGACCAAATACCTTCAGAAGCAGCTCACTTCTAGTCAACTTTTTCATGGAAAAATACATCATTGGGACTATAGTGATAAAGCTGTTCTCACCAAGTAAGACACTCACTGTACCTTATTCTAAAGGAAATACACACGTATGGTTGTTATTGCAGATAAAATATACCCACTAACTCAATATTTGGAGTATTTTAATAGCAAGAGACCATTCTTTGCAATGAAGACAGCACAAAAAGGGCTAATAACATGTAACAACAAACTACACAGACCGAAGGCTATTCTGAATTTTGAAGCTATATAAAGAGGGAAATATTAAAGAACATAAATTACTTACCTTGCAAATACTCTGTCTTTGTTTGCTCTTTCTTTACCATACTGCACAGATTGGACCTCTGTTCTCCCACTGGAAAACAAAATAAAATCAAACCACTGAATCCACCACAATTAAAGAACAATTTCTTGTTTAAAATTGAACCATCTCAACAGAAAAAGCCTAAATTCTGATTTCAGTCGTGCTTAAGCAATTACACTAGCTTCAGTACAGTGTAACCTTAAGAAAGCATTTGGCAAAAGTATAGGTCTTGTTTCCAATTAATTTTAAAAGTAACAAAGCTACTTTTGCTTTTTATCTGAAGCAATAAGAAACTTCTCGTTGGATCTTTGGATAACACTTAACACTGTAACATTTCCTGTTATAGCCACTATCAAAAACTTCAAGCATCTCCTCCGTACTCCTAAACTACTCCCTGAATTGCTAATAACTTGGTCGCTATTTAGTTCAGCAAAATATCACAAAGAAATTAAACGATAAGCACATCAGGATTGTATTTCTGCTATGCAACTTGTCAAAACCAAGATTAGATCTTGGACCTTGCTGACTTTTCATGTAAGGCCAGATGTCTTGTGTCAAATCAAAGATTCTTTATATTATTTCATAATTTCTCTTTTAGAAAAAAAATAGAGGTTTTTTTTGGAGTGTCTATCAGCAGTTAAGAACTAGGGACAAGATACCAGCAACACTCCTTCTTGCAGACACTTCCCCATTAATAATTTCAGATCAAGGCACAGAATCCCTTACAGGGATATTTACACTATGAAATCAAAGAATAATCACATATTTTCACATTCATATTACAGAACCACTAGATGTGTGAAGAGCTGAGAAACAGGCCAACTAAAATCTCAGAAAATTCAGTGAAGGAAAACGCAAAGACCCACATCAAAGAGGAATGAGTGGCTGGGAAAGCAGGTTTACCCAACACAACTGAGACCACATCTGGAGTGCTGTGTGGACTTCCAGGGTCCTCCAGGTCAAGCACAGGGCCACAAGGATACTAAGAGTCTGGAGCATCTGATGTATTAGGAGAGGCTGAGAGAGCTGGGACTGTTCAGCCTCAGGAAGAGAAGGTTCAGGAGGATCAAATGAGCATGTATGAAGGGGAAAGTAAAAAATACAGCCAGATGCTTTTTAAGGGAGCCCAGAGACAGGACCAGAAGCAATGGGCACAAACAGAAATATGAGGTATCCTACTTAACCAGTGCCTGCGGCGAGGATGGGGCAACAAAATAACATCATCATAACCCACCAAAACAAAACAAAATGAAATTTTTACTGTGAAGACAGTCTAACACCAGATCAGGTTGTTCAGAGATGGTGCAAAGTTTCCCTCCCTAATAATAACCACACTGATTCAGATTCAAAATCTTTATAGAAATTAAAAGATTTTCACTACAGCAACATTGAGCCACATCTCAAACACTCTTCAGGATCATGGAATGCTGTTTCTCAAATGGTTACTGTGAGTGCTGGTCAAAAACCAGATGCTATAAACAGTTAGCCACTGAATTACTTTCCTCTTTATACATTTATTCAATTCACAAGTGTGACAGAAATAGCTTGTTATTGTGTTTTCTAGCTTTTCATCATCTCCCTTTGTACGTCACAGACACTGCTGCCATTCTAAATGGATGATTAGTAGTAGAAATGTTATTCTCTACTGCAGGCCCAATTTAAACCACTGGCATCCTGCATTACTTGCAAAGACAGTTAACTCAGTCACTGAACTGAGATAAATTTCTTAAATAAAAAGCAGAAAACAGCAAAACCCAACATCACCCACTTCAGCATTACTCCAGCATTATGGGGATTACAGTTATTCCAGAGACATTCTGGAAACTTCCAAGCTGTTTTTCTATACTATTAAGTCCATCCTTAAACATTACGGAATTAATTTCATCCTTGTTTTCTAAAGTTCTGGTTTTAATGTATGCCTTTTGTCTTTACCTAGTTCCTCTTTGTATACATCAAGCTTAAGTGGGCTTTACTTGTACAAGCTTCTTTTCAGTGATTTCTATTTGATCTTTATTTAGGTCTATTTTGTTGCTGTTGCTGCAAACAGTATCTGGGACTCAACAGTTTTCATCAAAAACACCAGGTCAAAGACTTTGAAGTTTTGAGACAACATTTTTAAGATAAACATAACCCAGCAGGTAAGCAGGCCAAGAAATGCACCCTGAGAGACAATATCACAGTACTAGTGCAATAACAACCACTAATAATACAATAATTATATTTTCAAGCTGTCTTGGAAAATTACTGACATTTGAAGCTTAGGCCAACAGGGAAGGGGAACGGTTGCAGGATTCAAAACCTGATTGAATTATGGTACCTTTTAATATAGATTCTTAATAATTCCTTATGTTTATTTCCCATATATTTCAAATCAGCACTTACCAGTACCGGAACTTGGAACCCAAAGTGAAATAATGTGCAAAAAAGTTCTTCTGAGGAGGGAGTGGTCTGTCCAAACGGAAGAACGTGTGATGTTCAACACAAGCTTTCCACAAATTCTTACATGCTCGGTAATTCACCATATTGAATCCCAGTAATGTTTCTCTAGATTCATGCTAAAAAATGAGAAAAATATATTTCAGATAAACATTATTCCAAGTTACTTTTGAAACTAAGATAAATATTTTTGGCTTGGGGATATTTTTTTAAAATCATGCTTTTTGAAGTGGTTCTCTAATTTTACATTAACTTCATGTACAACAAACCCTTTGAAAATACCTTTACATTTTCTTTAAAGGATTTTTTTGTTCCCTTCGGGTTTTTTTTAAAAGAGTCTGCTCAAAGGTTAACAGTCTGTTTTGTGATATTGAAACAAGTCTCGATAGGAAGAAACGGTCCCAAAAGGTAGGACCCAAAACTACATTAAAAAAACCCTGTGATTTCAGAGTTCAAAGACAACATGCCTCTCTGTTTCAATATTACTATAGGTAAGATAAGCAATTGTCATGCACATGTGGCACTCAGAGACTAGGAACAGGTACTGATCTCAAGAACAAGGGATGTGCCTACTTAGAGATGATTAACTAGGTTCCTGGTAAATTCAAGAAGCAAAATGGCAAAGCAACCTAAGCTATTCTGCCTGTTGAGCTTGATTATAGCCTTCGTAAGCCAGGAAACATCTGATTATGTTCAATCTTCATTCTCTTTACAGTACACCTTAACTGATTTCACTAAGTAGTAAACTCCTTTTCCAAGGTAAGCTTTTGTTGGTCTGCTCATCTTTAAATCCGCTGAGATACCAAGGCACAGACCTGCAATTCTTCCCCCAGTGCTGTATTAGGAAAGTTATCATGACCAATGGCTAAGAATGACACTGTATTTCCCGCCACATGATGAATTTAGGGTAAAATAAAATGGATTTAAAAAGTAAACAGTGAAATCTGAGTATTTATTGATGAAATTTAAGAAATTATATTCAAGAAACTAAAAACTGGTATTTTAATTCAATTTAGAAAAATTACTTGTATCTCTGTTCCTAATTTCCAAATATTGCCAACTGTTCCCCGTATTTTCTAGACATATTAACAAAGGTATTTAAAAATTGCAAGTCGGAAACAAGGTAACAGAAATTAAGTCCATTACCTATGCACTTATAAAAAGCTTTATCAAACAGTGCAAAAGTACAAAATAAACAAAATAAATTACTACTCTGCAAGAGAGCAACTATGCAAAATTAAGAACTGCCCTCATATGGATCCAGTAAAGGACAAACCAGCTGAGATTTTAGATTCCAACAAGAAGTTCTTATGATATAGCAAACTTTCATGTTCTGTCAGCCTTTCAAACAGCTGGAAAAGAGAATTTGACAAGTTGTATGAGCTGATGGTAATGCATTTTAATGTCATTCAAAGCATTATAATTATGGGTTGGAGAAAAAAGAATATATCCTGCTGTTTCCCCTAGTTTGTATTCCAGAAAACAAGCTGATCTGAATCTCAAGCCACCATCTGATCACTAGATTAGACATGAAGCATGAAGAAGGAGCTGGTATGGCAGGATGAGGAGCTGAAGCTACATCAACTTAATTGTAATGCGAAACAGCACTTTCACAGGAACTTGGTGTGCTAGAGTTTTAAAGGTACCTTAACAATGGTTCTATTCATAGCTTTTAAGGCTTTCATTGCAGTGCAGAACTGATTCTCAAACTCTACTCCTTCATCTCAATTACTGCTAGAAAACATCGTTTAAGGTAAAGAATAATATAGGATAATGGCTCCTAAATGCACCCATCCTTTCCCTATTCACCCCTGAAGGTTCTGTAATATCCAAATGTAACTTAGGCACTTGAAATTCATCTTTGCTATGATTCTGGGGTGCAAGATCTGGTTCTACTACTGGATGTAGAATAAGATTGCCCCTGTAATGCCTGAAAAGACTAGGCTTGAATCTATGTGGGCTCAGCACAAGATCCCAAGGCAACACTTTCAAGGTCCACTGTACTTCAGCCAAAAGCACATAAAGTAACAGGACAGTCACACTGCAGCCTATGGAATGTTTTTACAGCACCAGGCTCCAGGAAGATGCAGAATGCTCTATGGTATGACAGTGACATACAGGCATTTCAAGAGTTTTCAAGGCACCTCAGGTCTGCTGAGAGCAGTGTTAGACTACCTCAGAGAGTCACAGCTGGATTCTGCTCCAAAATTATTATCTTACTAATTCCCCCCATGGGTCCAGTCAGAGTGAGAAAAACAGGCTGCTTGCTATGGAGGGGAAGAATGAAGCAGCTGGGATGCAATACTTGCAGCTCAAGTACAAAACTACAGGTTAAGACAAATAAAGATAGGGTAAAGTCAAGTCCAAGTAACTCTGTGGTTCCTTTTATTAAAAAGACAAACCAAAAAAAAAGGCAGGCTGGATATTGGTACCCCCTCTCACACAGAACAGCTCAGTGTTTGAACACATAGCTTGGGTGGGGCCATTCATTCAATCCCACCTTTGCCCAACTTAAAACAGTGACCTCACAGCAGATCTCGCTGCTCAGGAGAGAAACTGGGTTGAAACAACTTATTTTCTAGTGAGTCTTTTTCACTTTGGCTAAACAATCCCAGAAGAAAGTATGAATTCCGTACCCCATCTCAGAGAAACAAAAAGACTTGTGCTTTTTAAGTGGCACATGCTGCATGGACTCAATATATTCCATAAATAGTGGGCAAAAGCCCTGTGAAAGCTTAAATATAACACAGATTCTGACAGCAGTATTTGCTCTTCACAAAAAAATGCAGCAGCAGAAACTTTGACAGGATTAGGCAGCAATCAGTTAGGCATCTAATGAACATCAGTGTTACTTAAGATCATTGTGTGTACTCGGGCAGATAAACCCATGTTTCACCTTGTGATTTTAAACCAAGTTCTTTCTGAAAGTCAGTCAAAAAAAAGTCAGAAAAAATTCAAAGCACAAACTTCAGATACGTATCCTATCATTAGACAAGATAAAATCAATTATTTTGGCCACTCAGTGAAACCAGGTCTTGGTCATGGACAAAACCTATAATATGTTTTGTTCCAGACTCAAGTAATTTTTCAGTGGACATCTGGTCTCTACAAGAACAAAAGAACATGCTGAACAGCTTATTTGGCTGTCAAAGAATCAAGACCACTATAACATGCTGGATGGTATTAAGAGCTTGGTGCTGACAATTGATTTTACAACAGCCAAGGATTCTCAAAACCAGAGAAGCTTAGGAAAACATCTAGAAAAATGAAACTACTGAATTATTCGCAAGGAGCTGCAAAGCATTTAAGGGAAACAGCATATGGAACGCACGGAACAAACAAAGAGATGGTGGAAAAACCTGCCACTGAAGTTATGGCTCAGAGGGCTTATCATGCTGGGTGAAGAAGTCCTACATGTAACATTCTTTTCCTCCACAAGCTCATAAAGAAACCATAGAAAGAAAATCTGCTCCACTGGATGCACGCTTCAGCTACGTGATTGTCAGAACACTCAACCAGCTTCCAGTCAAGATTATATTACACTGCCAGTAGAAAATGACTTTGACGTTAAACTGCTTCATCTCACTTCCTTTAAGTGATTTATTTAAACACAGATATAATCTAATAAAAGTAGGCAAATAATTCTTTACTTATGTCGACGCCTTTAAGCAATGCCAAGTCAGGGAATAAATCTAATAGGCGATTAAAAGATAAGGCACTTGCACTTTTGAGGACAGTTGCAATTAAAAGCTCTCAACACTCATTAGCAGTATTTGAAATATATCTATTTAGGACTACTTTAAAGCCTATGTAGCCCAGTTGGGAAAAAATAAAAGCAGTGGAAAATTCCTTTCCCAAGTCAACTAATTTAATATTCTCTAGCATGTCAGCTTTGCATCCAAATAAATAGTTACTCAGATGTACAATTTGTTATATATTTACACACAATTTTAAAACACATCATCAGCATACCATGAATGTACTTCCACTGCCATATCGTAAATCGGTGATTTAAAATATGCACTCGAAGCACCAGGCAAGAGATATTTTACATACCAAATGTGCAATCACAGAGTCACTTCACCTAGTTTCTGCTGCCTAAAGAGAGTCATTTAGGCTCCCTTTATTGTTAATGGCAGTGAAAGCAAAAGCAAGCATATACCACCAGAGAGCAACTTAATCCATCCTAAAAAGTACTTCCAATTCATACAAGATGTTCCGGCCTTTGCACCTTTGTGTCTGATTACTACAGAGGAAGTCTAATGATTTTCTGTGGTGAGCTAATTATCATGAAACAGAAAATATGTTCTTTTAATCTAACTGATGCTGAATATAGTTGAGAGGAATCTTTAATCCTAAGAGTCCTACTCAGTGAAGGTAATTCTGGAAATAACAGTTTTAATATTAGATGTCATTAAAAAATTAGTTAAAGTATGCCTTCTCTGGAAGCCAAATTTGAGCTTTGATCTTAAGATATTCACGACTTAGAATGAATGAAAATCAACTTCTTGCCATCACTTTTCATCTGATACACAGAGTTTAAAGAAAAACAGTACAAGACTTTTTAATTTGTTGGCTTGGATAAGATGTCTCAGAAGAGAAATTACATTAATTATATATACTACATTCTGGTACAAGTAACAATATTCAGAGTATTAAAAAGCAACACAAAAAACCCAAGATGACAAAGCTATCTTTGTATTACCTTCTATTATAAGCAGAGGTTTTTTTCTGCAGAAAATAGAGGAAACACTTGAGTACAGTACCCAACTCAATTTTATATTTAGGCATCTCAATCCTCAAGGTCCTGAACTCTGCTACCATAGCCTTTTCCTCAAGTTCTGATTTAGCAAACATAATTTCTCAATTCCAAATAAACCCCCAAATTCTCATTTCAGATCCAAATACAACATTCCTGCAACTGTAACTGAATTTACACACACTGCTATCAAGACAAAAAATTTGACCTCTGGTCTGTCAGAGATCAGCTTGCCTTTTCAGAACTGTCACTCCTGCAGGTTATTAAAAAAAAATTCTGTGTCAATATAATGCAACATTTCCCCACCACCTTTTTTTTGCATCATTACCATTTTTCTACTTGTGTTGCATGAAGTCTGCTCATGTTGACAGGTACTCCTGTTTACTTCATGCAATAGCCAAAGTTCATTACTTTCTACACATAATTACTCCAAAATCTTTTAACTCCTGTTAATGCTGCTTCTGAACTGATAGCTACTCACAGTGCTCCAAGCACACGAGGTAAACTTCTCCAGACAACTAATGCATAGAAAAGTGTCTGCACATGGTCAGGTAGTTCCGTCTGTGAGAACTGCAAAGTCCTGGGCCTTATTTCAAAGGATCTACTTTAAAGAGACACAGTTTGACTCCTGTTTTCAGCACTAGTACTAATCACCAGACATTGGCCTGATCTGACATAACAGGTGTTTCCTCCGTGTATTTTTCTTGTTTAACCATATTGTCTCTAAAACTGGGACAGTCCTATAGTACTCAAGATGCATTTCTGCCTAGAATCATCTTTTCTGTAGGTTTTCAGATCACAGAATGTTAAGGGTTGGAAGGGACCTTAAAGATGATGTAGTCCCAACCCACCTGCCATGGGCAGGGACACCTCTCACTAGACCAGGTTGCTCAAGGCCTTATCCAACCTGGCCTTGAACACTGCCAGGGTTGGGGCATCCACAACCTCCCTGGGCAACCTATTCCAGTGCGTCACCATCCTCACAGGAAATCCTTTCAGCTGTAAGAAATGTACAAAACCTTTTAACTAATCTGATGAGTTAATCACACAGTCACATTTTTAATTAATTCCTCCATCTTTCCCTAGTGATATGTCTGTGATGGAAGCTAACCTCTTGGAGGCACAGACCAACCCATTTCTCGCTGAATTAAATGCACAGTGGTCCTGTGGTGCTTTGCAGGGCAGCAAACACCCACCACAAGCACTGAAACAACATACACATTCAGCTTTTTCCCCAAGAAATTTAGAGGTAGGCATAAAAAATTACCATATGTAATGTAAAACTGCAAAGAAATTGTTACCTCTTCTGTTTAAGCAATAAAGTCAACTTGTATTACTAAACCTGAATAATACAAATCAGCATGTTTATCAAACTTTAACTTATAAGTATATATACAACTCAAGCAGCATTAATCATTACCTTGAGTTTTAATTTGGTTTCTCATGAAATTTAAATTTAATATTGATTTACCTTCAAATTTTTCCACATTTACCTTACCTAAGCAAGTTACATTTCCTGCACACAAACATAAAACTAAACATATCTAAAATATAAAGCAAAGCAAATGACAAAAAAAACTTATTTAAAGCATTGTAATGGTCTATTTGAGACCTGAAATAGCAAGAATGTTGGTGAAACTGGACTTTTAATTGTAGACAAAGGCAACATTCAACATAGCTTCAGGGAGTATAGTGCAGATGTGCAGTAGGAGAAATTTAATTGCTTTCAGTTTTTGAGATGAAACTTAAGACAGTACTCACCAATTCTTTCCTAAGTTGAATAAAAAACTGTTTGCACTTAAAAGAAATTTTTACAATCTTCAACCTAAATGAAAAATAAAATCACAATATTTAAACACTTAGTATACTCAATCATGGTTAAAGACTTAAATATATCTACTGAAAATATACTGAAATTATTCAATTTCATAGACAAAAAATAAAATAGCAAAGATTATACAAAATAGCTTGTATAATTTGAAATTTATGAGCTGTGTATTTAAGTTATCTATCAAATTCACTTGTTTCCATCCTAAACCCTAGGCAGTTGCTAATTTAAGTATCTTTTCCCCATTACAAATCCCAAAGAGCTCTTCTGTCCCCAGGTCATTCCAGACAGATGTTCTCTTTTCTGAGGCCGCTTTCATTATCCCCTAGAATATGAAAAAATACTTTGAACTTCACCTGCTCTCCTAGAGACATTCTTTCTCTATGTTCTTACATGTCTTTAAATATAACCAGAACTTGTTTTAGTAAAATAGCTAAGACAAGATACAAGCATGGAGATAAGGACTCGCAATCTTGGTTTTTTATCAAGTTAAAAAAATCACACTAAGAAGAGGAAAAAGCATTTACAATATCAATGACAGGGAAATAACAGCCTACAGATCTTTTCACCTTGCAAGTTATCTATAAAAAACCAAGATACTGACAGTAATTCCAGGCAATTTTGGATGGTCACTGTAATACTAGTTATGCAAAATGGGAAGAGACAGGCCGTATTTCCATCACAACCTAATTATATACTTTTTCAAAGAAATGTAATATTAGGATAGTGCACGTTCTTTATTAAATATACGAGAGTATCATTTTGGTCAAGGAAAAAAGTGAGGTTCTAAATGTAAAAAGAAAAACATAATAACATTTGTGACTTTAAAAAGGAACAATAGATACACCACTGCAAACTGACTGGAATTACAACTTGCATATTTATCACTTGTTGAATAAAAACCTCTATAGACTAGGAAAGATAAGAAGCAAACATCAACAGAAGTTGGGTATCTATATATAGAAATTATCTTCTTAGCTAAATCAAATGGAGACATTTTTCTCCAGGGGATTATTCAGAGCAGGAACCTAACTTGAAAGTCCTAATTTATTGAGAGTTTCTATCTACAGTAACATAAAGATGGACTGTGAACATTAGCCTTTAAATTATGCTTATTTAAATATTTTCCTATTTCTTTTTTCTTCCCTAGCTTGCCATTAGTTTAATTAAAAAAACAGCAGCAATAACTGTCCTTTTTGGTTTTGTTTTTTTCATTTTTTAACAAATTCTTGCTAAGTCTTCAAAGTTAGTTTATCAAGGATTTGACACTATAAAGGGAGCTACATCTTATCTACTGAAATCAAATTATTCCATTGGCAATGCATCAATTTTCTTAGCACCTCCTGTGACAAGCAAGTGCTTAAGAATAATGTGGGATGGGTCCTAAATCTGCTGGATGGGAGAGACACTAGTGATTATAGAACAGTCTGACTGTGAAAAAAAAAACAAACCAGAAAAAAATTTATTAGGCTATTTAGGTTGCAGTTAATCAACAAGTATGTTTTTATTAATTTTTTACATTTCGGGGTACGGGGCAATTAAAAGAATATTTTAATATCTACCTTTTCTAAAAACTGAACTGCACACACTCTACAAGGTATCAGATTTGCATAGCATGTCAACAGAACACTTGAAAATGAATCACAATTACTCTGTTCATAAAAACATTCTACCATCTTTTATTCCTTGAGGTTTCCTCTTCTACTGAAGAAACTACTGCCTTTGGTGATTTACAAACCCAGGGAGAATAAGAATTAAAGCTCTACATACCAGGTTTTATTCTCATGCCATACTTGAGGCATAGTGAGGTCAGATGACTTTTAAGCCTGAAACCATTTGGAACAGACTCAGAGCTCTAATATTAGCCAATAAGGCCTAACACAACTTGAAAGAGTCACCTTTCAAGTACAAAGGAGTGACTCAGCAAAGCTGATTCTCAGCGATTACCAAAAAGTACAGCGGATAAGAGAGAGAGTTCATATGCACTGCTAATACCCTGCTAGTCATTGAATAAGTACATCCACACTCAGCCAAAGGAAAAGGCACCTCTGCCTGCATTTCCTTTCTCTGACTGCTGGCAGTGGTGCATATCTGAGGAAAAGCACTGGGTAGCCCAACTCCCAAACAAGAAGGGATTTAGTGGTCAAAGGCAAACTTGGCTCCAGGAGCTGTGAGATGGCGAAGCTAAAGATGTTAAGGGAAGTGGAGGGATGCAGCAAATTAAACCACTAGTTCAGAAAAAGAAACTCCAGTTTGTTCAGAGTTCTGGTAGGCAAAAGCCCATGGAAGCTGCCCTTTGGGGCACAGGAACAGAGGACAACTAGTCAGTCTTAAAGGACAAAATTCTCAATCAGAATAATCCTGATGTGCTAAAAAACATGCAAGCATGAGAAGAGACCAACCTAGATAAACTCAGAACTGCTAACTGGGCTCAAACACAAAAGGAAGTATACAAGATGTTGAAGCAGGATTACACGACCAAGGAAGAACAGAGTACTACCCAGGCATTCAGGGATACAATTAGGAAATCCAAAGCGCAACTGCAGTTGCAAGTGGCAGTGGATGCAAAAGGCAACAAAACTTTCCAGAGGTACATCAGCTGCAAAAGAGAGGCAAATGAAAGCATGTCCAACTGCTGAACAGGTGGTTTAGTAACAAAGGAAAGGCTGAGGTACTCCATGCTCTTTTCCTTTGGTGTCCTCAGATTCCCAAGTCTCTGTGCCTGGTAGCAAAATCTAGGGAAAGGAGGAATTACCCACAATACAGGAAGATCAAGTTAGGACACACAGGATAAAAGACAAGTCTCTTTTGTTTTGCCCTATTCTTCACTTCTCTCCCTCCTGTTTCATTTCTCCCCATGATTATAAGGTTCATAATAAGCAATTTAGATATAATATCAAATTAAGAGGGAGAGGGCAAAGACATTTTACTTGATTCTTCTCTGAGCAATACAGTTCAATCTTTATTTCTTCCCATATACATGCACGTCTGCTCTCTCAGTTGTATCAAAATTCAGCTCAGGAATACTGAAAAACAGGTACCTAAACATTCACTGTGAACATAAAGCCTGGGAAGACATTACACAGATCCAGTTGCACAGGAGCAAGAATAAGTGGAAGCAAGAGGAAGAAGTACCACTACTAGTGTCACTGGAAGAGCAGCATGACTATGGATAAAAAGGAAAGGTCTGCTGTTGAGCTGTATTGTGAAAACTGGCATTTCAGATTCTTACTCATACCACAAGGAAGCCTATAACAGGGTGGAATGGGGAAGGGTAGTTTTGGGGGGTTTTGGGGTTTGTTTTGTAAAGACCAATTGTGTTGGTACTATAGTCTTTACAGGAAGAAATTAATATCCCTAATGACAGCTGATATGGTTGAATACAAAGAGGAACCGTTCAGGTAATAACACACATGCAAAAACCACACTCAGAATTTATATCAGCATCCCTGGCATGCAAACAATATGAAGCAGAACTCACAGAAACCTCCAACTTCCATTAACATGTAGCTTAATTATGACCTACATTGTACGTACTCAGTAATTTACCAGTGTGTTTTATAGAACCTATTTCTATTATTGCTGTTTTCCCAAAAGTGACAGCAATAAAATCAGACTGAAATAAAGCCTTCCTGATTATTATAGCATTCCATACATAAACCAGTCTTAGCCCAGAAATTGCTCTAACATGTCAAAACTCTCACCACATGAAGGATATATTTCTTAGAATGCGCCACTATTATAGACAGGTCTGACTGACCAGTACAGTAGTTTCAGACTTATCATTGCAAAATCAGTTTTAATTTTACCCAGTAACCATGAAGACTTGAAATTTACATGCTTTGTAATTGTCTCAGACTTACTCTTCTTTGAATGCTTACAAGCAAAATGTTTACCATGTTCAATTGTATCTGGCTACAGATAACAAACACTTCTGTTGTAACTTCATTTGTTCTTTTTCTCTGAAAATCTACTAAAATTTGACAATTCACACTGTTTCTCAACATGGTAAACCACAAAATACGTAACATCCTACAATGAACTCAGAGACTAAGCTTAGCACAGAAAAACAGAATGTCTCAGAAATTCATTGGGTTGCAGAAAAGATCAAGCACACACATCAGCAGCAAACAAAAATGCAGAATCAGTAGCAAATGAACACTTTTTATCATTTTTCTAGAACAAACAGCGCCTGTGCCTGATGAACTGATGTCTCTTATGACAATCTTCTGTGACTGATTCCAGCCACTCAGAATGTTGCTGTAGCAAACTCAGCTACATATGTAATAAGGCTGTCAAAGTGGATTCCAAACAGGCAAAGGAAACCAAGGGAAGTTTACTTCTGCAGGTGCTGAAAAACGCATTGGGGAAGGTGACATAACTTCTGTAGAATACTGCACTTCTACAGAGCACTATAAAAGTCATACTAGAAAACAGGATTTCTGTAGATATATATGTATATGTCTATTCTGTTCTTATATGAATAAAGAACAGGATCTTAAGCAGAATGATAAACAGAGTAAGACACTTAATGGGGATAACTCCATCATTAAAGAACAGCTTTAAAAACTATTTTAGTTAAGAAATAAATGACAGCATTTTCTGCAGTAAATGCACTTTGCTGATCCTATCATGAAAATGGTTATCTACGGATGAAGAGATGACAATATCCTGAATGCTCCACCTCAGTTATCCTCATAACTACATTAAATTTAAAACACGCAGTGCAATTAATTTATATGAGACAAAACAGATAAGAGCAGACACTCTCCGGGTTAATACTTTTCAGTTCAGCTGTCTCTGTAAAGACTGTAAGCTACACCATCACATTGGCCCGGGCTACTTAGTTTATTAAATATAATTTATTAATTTATTAAATATAAAGTATGCTTACAAACTCCTGAATAAAAAGTGTATTAAAATTCATTACAGTTTTATTACAGTATTGTTTCACAGGACAGCATGCAGTTCAGGACAAAATCCCATCATAAAGTTACCCATAGCAAAAAATAATTTCAACTTGATATGCTACAACTAAGTTTCAAGTCTTTTTTTTGAGTGTGTGACACAGTTAGTGGTAAAAATATTTTGAAATAGCAAACAAAACCATTAAACAGCTGTTCTTACCACTGAAAGGTGTTTATTCGTACTCTATTCTTAAAAATTAGTATTCCACCTGACATCACTCCAATCATTATTTCATTGTTACTCTGATCCTTTAAAAGAAAAGAAAAAATTACTTGAAGAACAATATAATTTGAAACCTCATATATATTCATTATCATCTCTCTCCAAATACACAAATTAACATGGAAGGAAACAAGTAAGGAATTAAATTATTCACTCCTATTTAGGATAAACCTGAATGTTTGCTGTGAGTTCTTTATAAGCTACCACAAAATTTTAATTTCCCAAGTTAGCTCCTCTGTCTTTCACCAACTTGGAAGAAATACATCACAGTATTGTGGCAGTTTATTACTAACAGCAGCACTAACAGACTGGCTTGACGTTTGCTACACTAAAAGCAACTAGCAACTTAAATTCCTACCTGAAAGGAAAGAGCAATCTCAGAACACAGAGAGGAGAGATTCTAAAACAAACAATATTGTAAGCATATTTAAATAGCACATTTTTCCTGAAAGACCTTTGCACTCTATCAAACACCTGCTACAGATCTCTCAATATGTGTGCAATAACTGTGGATGGATACAGTGAGCAGTGAAGTGGGGTACATTTCAAATTCTTTTCCAAGTTTCTCTAACCTTAGGGAATAAGACAAGAATATTTAAAAACTAGAGATGTCTTAGTTGCTAAAAATAATTTTATTCAGAGGCTTTGTAGAAATCTTAGCACTGCACTTATCAGGTTAAGATAATTTCAGTCAAGACTTCGAGCTACTTGCTTTATCAGGTAAAACTGACACTGTATCAAATTACAGTATGCTCACCGTACATTAACAGTTCACTCTATATTATGATAATGATTTATAACATGGTTCTAATAGGAACCAAATTAAATATTTTCGAAGCTGACAGATCCTTAAATATCAAAGGCACATTCAACAAGCATATTCTTCGTATTCATCAGTAGCCAACTGAACCGGCATTTAAGTCAACAAGGCTCAATGTGAATAACACAGATAACTAAACCCAAATTCAAGCAAAGAAATACCCTCACTAGAGTGAAATAGTGGATATTCAATTGGTAAATCCCAGTTAGGCACCTAATAAGATTATATTGTTTTCATTTTTTTTCTCTTGTAAGCAGCAGCCAGGAAGGCCCACTAAAAATGAAAGTATATTTTTCCATAAATCTCAGAGGAATCCATTTTTACATTACAATCGTAGTTCATCCAAACTTACCCTTGCATAGTGCAATTCAACTCCATAAAGTTCTAAGGTACGTGCTGTATTGAGATAATTGAACTCTGCTTCTGCAGGAGACAACCCTCTGAAAGAAAGCAGCTAAATCAGAAATGTTCTAACACGACCTCCCACATTAGGCTCCCCAGTGAGCACAAACAGAAAATCTGCATTGTTTCACTACTTCTACCCCCACCCTGAAACCTGAATTTCCTTTCTCATGATAAATGGACAGAAACCCAAAAAATTTAACAGAAAAGAACTTGTGCTTCCACACAGACAGTTTTGACAAGAGGCCACAACACATTTTATTTCCAAGGCACTGTTTCATTTAAATATCTATGAAGCCCTAGAATTGAAAAATTACTTTTACGATCCTGTATTTTCCTCTGGTAATTTAAAGTTAAACCATCAGCTCACTTAAATGTCTTTACCCTACCTAACAGAATTTGCTAAGCCTTTATCTGAAATGTAACATAACATTCAGTAGTTTCTAAAGCAAACAACGTGCCCCAATCAAGCAAATGTTTTGTAAATATCACTTACATTTTGTTAAATTTAACTGTAACAAAAGGCACTTAAGTTCTAAAATATGAAGGAACCATCACTGAAAAGTACCACAGTGTTACATACTGGAAAAAAAAAATATTTTCCATTGCTTCACTGCCTTTTCCTCTTTAGTGAAAGGTCACAGACTTGCACACAGGAAAGAGCAGATATTGAAGAAAAGGACTTTGTTACTTCTAAAGTAACTCTTTTTACTGCTGAAAGCATCATGAAAACAAAGCCTTTATGCTCAGAATATTCCTGCAGACGGAAAAAAACTCTTAAAGAAAATATATCTGGCCGATATCCTACATAATACACACAAATACTGTTTTCAGAGTACCTTTAACATGTTTATTATTTCACTAATTTTCCCTGTCGTTCTATCATAGATACTCTGTGTAGACCATCAGTAGTGTTATATATTCATTATAAAGATAATCTAAAAAAAATTACATTAAACATATTTTTAAAAACCCTAAAAAAACCCCAAACAAACAAACAAAAAAACCCACCAAAAAGAAAACCCAAAAAACCCAGAAACCTTTAAGACAAAATACTCATTTGTTTTATATATTAGCACAGCATCAGCAGTCAGGATTTGACAAAGTCAGTCAGTATCTTCTGATGTAAATCCTTACATGTGCTGCTGATGTAATTTTGCTATTTCTTTTTCAAAGTCTTGAGGCTGGCTAGGGATGAAAGAATATTCTGAGAGGTAGCCTGGCAAGTTTTCTGAATGGTTGTAGTCTCCCAGCTCGGCTAAAATATTAAAAAGAGAGGTTATTGTTTATCACTGATGTACTTGGCATTGTGCAAGGCCCCCAAATTCACAAGGGTCTGCTCCCACATGATTTATGATCTACAGCAAACAAAAATAGAGAAGACACTTGAACCTGAAGTTTGTAAAGGGTTTAATTTGTAATACACAAATTAATTCATAAATGCTGTCATAATGGCTAGCACTAAATAGGATATATTTATATAGATACAGATATATAGGACAGTATTCAATTTTTTCCTTTATCATTTTACCTTGCTTGTTTTCATGTGATTACACTTTTTTGTTAACACTACAACTGCTATTTCTTCATGAAGATCTGCAAAATCCACCAACTCATTCTGTACCAAGATATATTCAGAAGCATTAGAAAAATATTTTTTTGCATATTCAACTGGTATGTATGGAAAAAAGTACACATACATACACCTACTTTGGAACTACCAAAAAGTGCATTTACATAACTTCTAACTTTCTTAAAATTGTAAGAAATAAATTAAAATCACATTTGTCAGAAAAAAAACATATAAGCAACATTTGCTGAAAACAGAGGCTTTCTAACTATAGTAAAAAAAACCAGGCAGCTTGAAGTATCTGCAATCTATGTAACAGATCTACAGTGATAGGTAAGAAACATAACGTGAAAACTGGCAAGATCACAACCATATATCATGACAGAGGATTCTGGGCAGGCCTAGTGGCACTGACAAGAGGGATGAAGGCACTCACGGTGTGGGAGGATAAGGAAGGGAAGGTAGGAAAGAACTCTGGAGCGCTTGCAGTGCCAGAAATAGATCTTATTTTAAATAATTTAAAAATTAGGAAAAGGGACCAGGTTTTATAATAAAATGCATTCCTTCCTAAAATCCACTACCAAGAATACAGGACTCAGATCTGTCTGCTATTTACATATATTTATGAAGAATCCAGAGAGTTTACTATAGGCAGGCATAGAGATCATTAGACAGAGCTCTGCACACTGAAGAACTTAATGGCAGCAGGGTCTCACAGGTAAGTGTAAATACAAGGCACTGTGCATATCCACCACTTCTACATACCACATCTCTAACTTCTGTTATATTTGAAAAATAAACATGTTGCATTCTTAAAACCCTAAAGTGTTATCAACTTTTCACAGTTCGTGTTTCATTATCAAATACTTGATCTCTTCTAAGGCAAATCCCTATGGCATGACACCACTTGCAGTGCATTTTTCCAAGCAGCTGAAGTGTGGGAGTTCTGTTTAAGAGAAACGGTTCTATTGATTGACCTAGAAAAAAGTGACCCCATAACAAAACTGTGCATAAAACATTATAGTAACATTATGTTTTTTACCTGAAAATATTAACGTGGACACTATTTGTCTGATATGTACAAAGTATACAAATGTGGATATAAGTATCTTTAGCAGTAGAAAACCACATGAGTACAGACAGATATATCAGGATTGCTTATAAAACTGAATTTCTGACAATCAGAAATTTCAAGAAGTAGGGGCTGAACAGTGTCTAGTTGGTTGGTTGCTATGGGGTTTTTTTACCACTGAACAATAAGTTTACAAAGAAAAAATGAGTGAGGAAGAAAACTAAATCTGAAGTCTTCAAGACTCATCTATTCACCGGGTGGCTTAAAACTGACAAGACAGGAACTGAACTTTTTGGTCAGATAAGACCAGAACTCCCTTTTCCACACCTATTTGAAGGTTCACTGTACGATATGTTAAAAATGTTTAAGTGCCTTAATAAATACTTTTTAGTATCATTCTCAACCCACAACCCTACGCCTCAGAACACACAGGAATAAAAGAGTATTGATTTGCGGGTTTCTAACAGTACATCCTTAAGTATTTTTTCCATATTTAATTCAGCAAAACATGCTGAGGGAGGAAAACCAATCAAATATATTTCTTTAACCATAAGGAAATTAGTATCATGTCCACAAACATCACAATATAGTGCTATACAAACTACATTCTTTAGAAACTAATCAATACTACTTCTTATTATTTCAGTATTAACATGTACACAAATACTAATTATACTTACATTGAACAGCATAGGAAGCCAGAAGAGCAGCAGTATTATAAGGACAGGGCAATCTGTTTTGTTGTGTTTTTAAAATGAGAAATAAATAAAATTAGATATTTCATGTGAAATTTGCTTTTTTTTGAAAACCCTAGTCTTTTATAGTCTATGGACAAATTGGACAGGTAACTAGTACACAGACTTTTACTTGCACAGACAGTGATTTATTCTTAATATATTTTTATTTTTGTAGGCAAAATCCCTCATCCCTCATTATTAGGTTTTTCTCAACCAAATTTGCATTCAGTGTTTAACACTAAAAAAATGTCTTACCTTCCAGTAAGAATGTCCTGCTTAATTTGCAAAAAGTACTGGTACCTTAATTAAAGAAGCAAACAAAAAACATGATAATTAAAAATAATTTTTTCCCATCATTTTCCATCAATTTAATGTATTTTGCTTTCAGTTAGTACAAAACTAAACATTTTGCATGCTATTTCTTAAACTCTCATGGGAAAGAAATGAAACTTTGCTTAGTAAAATAATATTACAACTTGGTAAATTAAACTACTTACATGAAGTTATACATTGTATTTCACTAAAAGCCTACAAATTTCACATTTTACCTGCTTTATACGGCAACCACAAGTTGAAATTTGCATCTGTGTATGGAGGTACCCACATGAGAATGATTTATACTCCAGGTAGAGAGAATTAATTTATTCTCACTGAATATTTGATATTACTCTGTTTTAATTTACATTAAATAATTATTCTTAGTATTTTGGAGTTACATTGTTGTTATAGAAGTTGTGGACTCTTATGTCAGACACCTTTCAACTGACTTCCCTCAAACTTCTAAAGTTTTCTTTAATTATGGTGTGAGAAAAGCTTGCTTTAGAAATTCACCTAGTTTTCCCATACCCATTCTTTCAAGTCAGGAAGGACATGGATACAGCAAAAGGAACAGACAAATACTTTAAAACAAGAACTATTCCCCACCAAACAGTGGCAGCAGAAACACCATGACCTAAAAACACCAACAAGCCTGAAAGTGTAAACAGATTTCCCTCTAAATTACTTCCTTTGTTTCTCCAGCAAAACCCAAATATTTTGTTAATGTCTCAGAATGAATCTTTTGTTCATTCAATTTAGTTCCTTCATATTTCACTCAAAGGTTTTAGACAATTTCAAAGAAGTATAAATGTTTATATCAAGTCGCAAATTACACCTGCTACAAAGCTCCACTGAAACAGAGGTGACAGTGGGGTAACAATACTTACCAATAGGCAGGATGTTAGCACAAGCTTAAACTTTCAGCAAAAACAAGCCCCTTATAACAGAGCATAAAAGCAGCTGTAGAATTTGTCTATACTGTCTGTTTATTTTTTAGAAGAGGTTTCACTGTATGGCAAAATTAAACATCATTCCTGCTTCCTTATATATTTATTCTGGTTTGGGATCTCCTACATTAATATTATTATTATTATAATAATCTGGTTTGGTTTCCTTCTTGTATCTGTGATTCAAAAGCTGGGAGTGACCTATACCCATTCATTGTAAACACTCACCAAAATTACGTATCAAAACAAATAAATACTAAATATTTCTCAATACTAACACTTGCACTAAGAAATTAAAACCAAAAGTACATTACTTTATTACACAGACTATGACTTCTCTTAATTGTGTAGTCTTCAGACAGTGGACTAACTACCACTTTAAAGACTTCCACAAACATTTACAAATACACACAGAAATCCAATTATTTACAAGCTAAATATCATGGAAAGGTAAAACATTCCATGTTCGAAAGAAAATGAGGGAAAACACTTGTGAACTGACAAGCAAAGATATGAGTCCATGTGCTCAACTCCTACAAAACCATCAAGAGTTCTTGAACTGCCCAGAAAGGCGAGAAGCTTAGTCTAAGATATTGACCTCAAGAAGTTAAAACTGAGACATTAGCCACGCTTTAGAGACCTCAAGATAACTTTTCATTTTCCACATTAAAATGTATATTGAAACCGAAAAAGATAAAACAAAATTTCTTCACCAGTTAAAAAATGCAATAAATGACAAGTTAAATTTATGTATTAGATGGATATGCTTCACATGCTTTGCTTGAGCATCTCTTCACAAATATACAGCGACACCTCCATTTTATTTTACTTTTTTTTGGTGTAATGCTTTATCAGAAATATTGCACGGTACTTAAAGGACCTCACGATTAAGGGACACCAAGCAGAGTTCATTTTCTGTTCACTGTTCTCAGTGAGCAGGGAGGTTGAAGGCTTGTTAGCCACCCACCACAGTTGGAACACTGAAGCCTCACATACCATTTAGCAAAACGGGAAATCAGTAGAAGTTTAGCTAAAACAACGCAGGGAGCATCGCACTGCCATGTTTTCATCCACCTTACACAGATATAGCTAGAAATGGGTAAGACAGAATCACTGCTGACTGGAGTCAACTTTAATAAGGAAGTCTTCCTGCCATGAGGAGAACTAATGAAGCTTCATTCCCCACCAAGACAAGTTCCAAAGCCAAGCTCTCCAACACACAGCTCCCGCTGACCTCTCCTGACCCAGGGCATTCATAACCTGCCTTGCTCACATGAATTCACAGAGGTCTAATAAGACACGAGCTTGCACTGGACCTTTCCCTGGCATCTATTCATACTGCCTCATGTGTCCAGCCATTCCTCTGTTTTCAGGGAATTGATAAAAAAGGAGCAGTTTTGAACAGCCTCGGATTGAGCTGGAATTGTCAGAAGTTTGCACTTTCGTTTCTTTTTTTGAGGTGGGAATACTGATTACATGAAAGGACCTGTATTTGTGACATGGCATCCTGAATTCATTCCATAAAAGCCCATGGATAATAACTCCCTCTTTATAATAATTCCAAATACAAATGAGTTTTCTCAGGGGCAATTAGGCCTATTAGCAAAAAAGACAGAGCTGACCTAGATACAGGAATCATACATTATTTGTCATTTAAAAGAATGCTGTATTTATAGCTTTGTATTTAGAGGATAGCACTTAAAGTAAATAGTTTTCTTCTTTATGGTTTACATCATATTGATCAACATTTATCCACTTTTTCATCTCCATAGGAATATTACATAATTCCTTTAATTCAAATAAAACATTTTTCACACTTTTTTTATTATTCTGATATAGTACATTGCCAAATTTTCCTACAGTAAATATTTCAATAAAACAAAGTCTCATCCAAGCTCTTGACTCATTTTAGTAAATTCTGTCTGCATGGATATATGCAAAATTTTGTCCAAAATACGACAAATCAATAGAAATTATAAGCAAATGTGGACTCAGATTTTCACAGTTTTGGTACTTAGATTTCAAAAGCTGTCCTTAATAATTTAGACACTGTTTTTTGAATGGAGCTGACCTGTTTTCCGAATGGCTGACATCCAAAAATTCCAATCTGTCAAATCATGCCATTTATGTAGAGGACCAGAAGTAATTAAAAATACTGAAAATTTGAGGCATTTCTTCAGGGACTAATTGCAACTCACAAGTCTCCTATTTTGATTTGGACTAAGCATTTTCTTCAACAGATTTCAACATACTGCTATCAAAATAAGCTTATGAGATTCAAGCTATGGTTGTGTCAAGGAATAAACCATACAGAAATTAATTTTTTAGTGTTAACCAGAAAACTAGGGGGGTGTCAAAAAATGCAAAAAGCTTAGACATTTTTTGGTTCCAAAGGAGAATACAAGTTAAGATAAAATTAAATTTGCACTCATTGATGAATAGTGGGATTAAGCTTTTTCTCTCTTTATTTCTCCTTTTCTGTTTCTACTTGGTAATATTTTCTTCACATAGTTACTTCACTTTAAGTATAAATTTGTAAGTTTATTCATAGAGACTTATTATTATATTGATTTGGTGCAACTGCATAGTTCCTATCTGTAATCATTAGGTAAAAATTAGAAGCTTGTCCATATGACAAGAATGATAAGAAAATTACCATGCTATGCCTTAAAAAAATTAATGATCAGTCTAGAAAAATACTTTATTGACAAAGTAACCAGACCTACCTTGTATATTCTTCTTGGAGCTTGTTTGGGTCACTTACAAAAAACTTAACTCTGAAGTTCAGACTGTGAGGAGATCCTCCTATGGTCAAGAAAAGTTATTTCTAATTAATCAGGGCACCCTGGAAAAACAGCATAATAACAATCGATGAATTGACGAAATACATACATTACTCACTTTTTAATTGTTTCCTGATAGGTTTGTTTGGATCCAACCACCTCTGGAAAGAGACAAATTATAACACCAACTTCAGAGAAACAAAGAAGTACAAATCATATCCTTATACATCACAAAACTCTTGCTGTTCTACTACTTTTTACTTGGTCTTTTACCAAAATGCCTCACTGGCATACAAAGGCTTGTTAGTGATTTTGGAGACATCAACACTATCATCAACAGTTGCTACTGCTACAACAGTTCTTTCCCCAAAATATCATCTGTTGTCCAGATATTTGTCCCTTACAGTGCTAATTCTACAACAACTTGCTTCTGTGATTGTCACGGGAGCCTGAGAGATGTTAGAACTCAGCTATGTTATGCTTAACAACCTTCAGCTACTCTAAGGTGAACCACCTGTGGCAGTGAAGAGCTAATTTACCCAACTCACAAGTCAGTTTGCTTAAACTGCTTCCAGTACTTCTGGCTGTATTTTGCAGATCTGACAGAGCCACTGAATGATCCCTCCGGCTCCCAGATTCTCTTCAAATTGCCAGCCTAAGTGTCAGCACTGCTACATCACTAACTGGGATCTTGGAAACCAGGCTCAACACTCAGCCTCCTGGATTAAGGACTACAGAACAATTTTACCAAACAATGCCCAATCTTGATCATCTCTAAGGGAGAACACTGCTGTGTACAGAGAGACCTTTATAAAAATCAACGTAGCAAATTTCAGATAAAATTATGGCTCTCTGGAAAGCCCTGCAAGTTGTTTAAACCACTGCCCACCAGCAACCCAGCAGTCTCTGCACAGATGAACACAGCTCAGTTAGCTCTTAAGTCTATCTTCGGTATAAATACTGTTCAATTCCTCCTGCTGCCTTGCAAAGCAAGCCCACAAGCCTCAGGAAATGGTTCTACGGGCACAGTTCCTATGAAGTGACAGAGAGCTAACCCTGTACAGAATGCAACTCCCTCACATTTATCACAGGGCTTTTTAATTTTTTCAGGTGAAGCAGGAGGAAGCAAACACACAGAGGTACCTGAGCTACCTGACACACACTATGGATCTGAAGTTAGTCCTAAGTCATTTTATTCATTAGGAACAACAAAGGATGATGACTAGGATCCACATGCTCTATCCTTGTAGTAGTTGATTTAAGAGGAACCAAAGAGACAGTTTGATACAGCTTAAAAAATAAAGCTATGTAAAAAAAACCCCAAACACAAACCACCAAACCTTTATACAGGATCAATTAACTTTTAAGACTAAATGTAAAGACTTAATAAAGGACACCCCAACCAGGGGTGAATTTTATGTAAGAATCTTTCAGAACATGTTGAAAGATACTTGGCTTTTACTGTAAGACTAATATTATACATTATATATTATATATATTATTATACATATATTATACACTATTAAAAAGATAAAGGTTCTTCAGTTAACGAAATCCACATTTAGACACAATGCTGGAGGATTCACAGTCAATTAGCAAAACCCCCTTCTCCCCATCATCTTTACCTCCTGCTGTATTAACTATATTTTAGCAATATTCTGCTGTGTTATTTCACAAGTAACTAGGACAGTTGTCAATTCAATCAGGTTTCTTTGTCCAAATGAACCAAGTGTAAATGGATATAAAAAACTGAAATTAGTCAAACCCATAAATTCTTCAAGCTTACATGACTAATATTGGTAACATTTCTGTTTAGCTCCAACACATTGTTTTCATGGCAACTAGGTATGTGCTGAAAAGACAAAATATTTAGAAGCCAAAAGAATACCAAACCTTTAAAGCATGTGCTTATATCAAACAGTTGTGAAGTCATTCTTTCAGACTAACTCTTAACCAGATCCTTCCATTACAGTGTTGTGTCATCTGCTTCCAGATAGATAAACTAAAAAACAGAGAGCTTAGAGGTCTACACTTTGGAAAGCCAGACAAATGAGAACTAGGACAAATTTCTGAATGTTGAGTGATGTTCAATTAAATACTTAAACAAAGTTGAAAAATAATTCAGCCTTTTCTTCAGCATGCCTATGTCTTTTCAACCTTGAAACAAAGTTCAGAGTAAAAATATTAAACAAAGCCAGCCTGCCAATGTCTTAACACAGCTATCCACAAGTGAATGTGGATGACTTTTGACAAACAAGTTGGGAGATGAATTTAGACCCCATCACTGTGGTGCACATATAGTAGGAATAAGGTAAAGAACTGTATCATAACGAATAATACTTAGTTTAATTGCACCTTAAACCAAGTATTGAACATTCGATAACTATAAAAGAAAGTATTCAAGAAGCATTCTTCAAGCAACATTAATCTCAGCAGTACTGCTGTAACTACTACAGTGAATGGTACAGCTGGACCTCTGTTTCCACTGGTGATTTACAAAGTTCCAGTTGTATAGAATTCCCTTTCAATTAAAGCCCACGAAGTATTGTAAGCCCTGGTCAGAGTGTGAACTGTATGAAGCACTATTAGAAAACCACCAGGTATCTGGGCTAGAAACAGAAACATCATACGGGACAATCTAAAACCCCCTCATTTTTTTGTAAGTCCTAGTGACAAAAACAACAACAAAACAAAATTAAAACATATTTACTATTTCTGAAAATGATCATGCAGTCTAGTAAATAGATACAATAAAGAAAATAATATCCTTTTAAGGTATTATTTCATAAGCACCGATCTCAATGTTTTACTCCAAATCTGTGACTATTCATATGAACTTTTATCATAACTACAACAAGGTGATCCTGACCCATTGAAATGACAAAGTTGGGAAAGATGGCACAAAATTGCAATAGTTTCTATTTACTTCTCTTTAAATAACACAGTACAGTGATGACCATAATTATGATTTTTAAAATAGTACTTACAAAACCGAGTCAACTTACAGGGTTATCAGTAGATTCATCAGCCAACTGTAAACCAAAGTAATCTCTCTCTGTCAAATCGAGATGCTTGAAGACTACATCCAATAGAACTTGGCCCTGATCATGTTTCTGCAGAAAACAAATACATACCTTTTTTTTAATGAACAAATATATAATTGGACACAGAGACTTCAGGCAGGTAGAGAATATACGCATTCTTTCAGATGTGCTGTAACAGCCTAAATTTTAAATATCACAAAGTGTATCCCAGGAGCACTATTTTTATATGAGCTTCATCTCTCTTTTTTGAAACATGTAAGGAAATCATTTTTCTTCTGTCATTTTCTGACAGTAAGAATTTCTCACTTCTCAGCTAGCTACATGATTATTTCTGAAAGCCATTCATTAGCCAAATTTGATATTTAAAAGTAGTACTGAAAAACAGAAAAGAAAAAAAGTTTAAGATTTAATAAAGAACTTGGTACAAGTAAGCATCTTGTTTGGGTCACTGAATTCAAATGTACAGGTCTGTACAAGTTATTCTTCCTTATTTTATCTGAAAATCTATTCCTGACTCTAAATGAACCAGCACACTGAAAATGTTCACAAGGTTTAATGGCACAGACAGCTGAAGCAGCCAAATATCTAACCGAGACATGTCATTTAAACATATTCTCTCTAAAATACTACTTCATTCCAAATGAACTAATTCAAATGAACTGGGTAATAGTAACATTGCTTTTCAGAGACAAGTGAACTAACTTGATTTCTACTCCAGGGACAAATCCTACCCTCAAAATGATATAAAAAGAATCTGTAGTTAGTACCTAGCAATTTTTTGCCCAACCTGAAAATGCTGCCAACACAGTAATTGAAACACCAAGTGTGTCATTACGACAGGACTCAATAAACGCATTTGGTGAAATCTGAAGGGAGTTTCCCAAAGAAGTTAAAGTGTCACAGCTCCTTGAAATACAAGAGACAAGCAAAATTCTGCAAGAACAACTGTCAAACAAAAAGAAATAAGAAAGCGATGATTGACACATTTTTCACCCAGATTTTCTACTCCCCTGGCGCCCAAGCAAAGAAGCTTCTAATAATCTTCTAGGTACCAAGTACTATGGATGCTGCAGTGGATTTGATACATCTTGCCTTGTTTACTGTAGGCAGTAAGATATTTTCATAGTTTTAAAACAAAAAAACCTGCTCTTCTGCTCACAAATGACCTCACTTCACATAGAGATTATGTAACAGTTTACTTTTACAGCTGTTAAAACAGAAGTATGTAACTAAAAGATCAAAATAAGAATTTAATTAATATCCATATAAGAGAAAAATCTACAAATCAACAAATCCACATTCAGACACTTGTTAACATCTAAGAGCATCCTATCAAAACTAATTTTTTTGTTCAGATGAAATTACATTGAGGTTGAATAAACTGTCACTGGCAGTTATTTGGGGCTAAAATCTCCAAGAAGCTTGATAATTTATTTCATAATAATTTTTTAAAAAGTAAATAACAGTTATCCACAAATTATGCTTGAAATAATCCCAAGGACAACAATCATAATCACAACTCTGCACAATCAAGTTAAAATTACATAAGGCATATATTTCAGGTGTCATATAAATTTGGCTAAATTGAAGCAATCTAAGATTTGCTATATTTACTTTGAAAAAAAGGTCTTATTAAAAAAAATGCTACAGAGAAAATTTCTTGATGTTTAACAAAATACAGAAGCACCATTGTTAAAAAGTTCACTACTAGAAAAATTCACTTTCCAAATTACTAAAAACAAACAAAGAAAAAAAATGGATGTTAACGTAATAAATGTACAACAGCATAAATGCATAAGGCATTTTTATATACAATCCAAAAATAGTCACTTTCATTTTCACTAAATTAGGAGTTTCTGCTATATTTTGAAATAAACCAGTCATCAGTACAGTTTTTACAGCAAATAAAGCTAATTTTAAAATTACATAGCAACACTAATTGCCTCCTGGCATTTTTCCCATGTAGATTTAAATAAGAACTCAAACTGAGAACTTATGATGGTAACTACCAGAAAATGGGAGACGTTTGGAACCCAAGTTCAGGCTTACAATTACCACAGCTGACATGTTAGCTCTTTAACTAACTTGCAGATACCATCTCTATAGCTTTTTTCCAATCTAATCCCAACAATGTGTACTGTTGCTTAAATATCTGAATAGATGTTTCCTAATGAAAAAGCTTAGAACTCGCCGATCAGTTTGAATTAAGAAACACAGAACATCATTTCACGACCACAAGGAAGGTATTTCTGCTGCAATTGAGCAGCAAATTTGGTAAGAGAAGGCTAGTTTCAACATGAAGCATTTGTTTGGATCAGAATGTTTTACTCTCAGTGCAAAATAAAGATAAGCATCTAGTAAAACCAGACCTCAGTTTAACCCATCTCTGATATTTATATAATGATGTTGCAGCTTGCCAAAGCAGGTGAAGGTCACAATCCTGCTTGTTGAGAAAGGTCCAAAATATTTGTAATACTATAACAACATTGAATAGCTGCTCTAAATCATAAAAAAAAAGTGATAGTAGGTTTTAAACGTTTGATTTTTTTTACAAAGAAGCAAAACCAATAAATGTAGATGAGCATAAAAAGAAACTTGCTTTGTTGCTAGAGATACAAGGTTAAACATTGTCATTTCCTTGTAAAACACGAAATAATGGAAACACGAAAAATGGGAACTATCACAAAACTGCAACAGTTAGACAGAAAAATATCAATATTTTTTCCAACCTGAAGTATTAAAAGGTTATATGTACTTACCAGTCATTACTGGATCCAAAACATCTCATAAATTTTGGCTTTACAGGACAAATTTGACATAAACACTAGACATCAATATATTAACTGCACTTTATGAACTATCTATCATGTACTACCACTAGATATACACACATTAATTTCTACTTGCAAAATGATTGTTACCTGTTCACAAACACCCATGTTTGAAAATTTGGGCAAACACCTGCAACTACACAGGTTTAATGCCTGGTTACCAACTACTACCACTTTCTTACTCTGTATTTCTGACATTTTGGTCTGGTTTTGTCACTGGCCACATCAACTGCAAACAACGTGAGATATCGCTGTAGTGTCAGTCCAAACAAATTTGGACTTCTGATGACAGGGTGATGGTTTTTTGAGGGTTTGTAGTTTTTTTGGTCAAAGAAAAGAGGGCAAGTAACTAAGTAATGCTCAAGATTAAATTACTTCTAAAATTACAGGGGGGATGGTATGTGATTTTTGGGGGTATTTTTTTTTTGTTTTGTTTGAGTTATTGACTTAGTTTTCCCTCAAGTTCAGTGTGATCTCCGTATCCACGTACTGGTTTTCAGGGACTACAAGTAAGTCAGCCTGCGTGGAAAATATATAATTTGAGGTATTTAAACAAGTAATTAAAACAAATTAAAGTAATTTGATCTTGAAGAAGCAGCTTTACAGTAATGCAAATCATCCTGATCACGTTATTAACTTGTCAGCCTCATTTCTTCCAGCCATGTGCTCTATTGAAGCCTGCTCTACAGGATTGAAGCAGGATTTCTTCATTGGGTAAGCAGAGCATTTTATAGAAAGGTTTTCTACTCTTCAAACATATGCACAGCTTAGCTCCAACTGATTCTTCTGCCTGCAACCAATATAACCTTTGTCTGGCTACAATCCACAGGGATTATTTGGTTTGATTGTTATGCTCTATACAAGGTAAAGCTTAGCACAAAGGCACCTATTTTGCAGATCAATGGAAAGGGCTGGTTGAAATGTGAACTTAGAACATGTCACACAGATTATCAAGAGACACTGTCTGTGATCAGTACTTTGCTGTCGGAGAAGAAACAGCACTTGAGTACATTTTCATTAATGCAACACTGCATACTCCAGATGATTAAGCTTTACAGTCATTAGCATACAGAATACCTATAGCAATCATCAGGAGAAAAAAAAAGTGCTAATTTATTTGATGTTATCTTTGTTCTTCTTATTTTGAAAACAATTCCATAAATATTTATTGCTAAGTACAGTGTCAACCACAATAAAGTAGAACAAAGCTATAAAACCTGAAAACCTGTATACCATGTAGGTTACATTTGCTACAGCTGAATACTTTATAACTCCCTATTTGTGAAAAAACAGATTGAGGCTAAGACATGAGATCAAAATATTCAGCACCAAGGAACTTTTTATTCCCTAGACTCAGTTTTAATAGACAAACTTGCAGACTGGTCTGTATAAGCAGTAAAGCGTGATCCATGCAACTAAAATATTTAGTACACTAGGGAGGTGGTGAGAACATATTACATAAATTTTTCTTGGGAGAGACAGAATAGACATTTGAGGATTTATACCTGGTGATTCTGCTCTAGAGAGGCAACAGCATTCTCTAAAAACATACAGCTTTTGAACAGCTAGATCAGAAAGAAGCATAATCTCCCATACCTACTGCATAACCATTATTCCTTATGTTACCCAGTTCTTATAAACCAACAGAGAAATGCAATCCCTCTCACAAATCTTCCCTAAAACATTCCAATTGATCAGTATCCTTACTGAACACTGACTATCAGAACTCAATATAATTACTGAGCACCAGAACTTATTCAAATAGTCAGAATTAAACTTATCCCCATAAATTTGACAACGGCTTCAGTTTCTCCTTCATTCCCATCTGAAGTCCCACAGCCCTGTTTGATACTGAGCTACTCCTTTCACTCCACTCGCTGAGGTTTTCTCTTGAAAAATTTTAGTAGTCATGCCACCTGTAACTTTCACCATCACATTATTCAACCTTTCTCCATTTAAGTCATCAGTTCTATAGCTTATAAAGTAACAGCAGAGTTCTACTGCCCCAGGACAACCTACAGCTTCTTTGCTGTTAAGTTCTGTTTCTTCTCATACAAAGATCCCTTTAAATGCTTAAATGTTTTCTTGTGAGGTCCTTGCCTATTTTTCATGGGGTTTGTTCCCCTCAGGAAGTTGAAAGCAAGGGTTGTGCTTGTGTGAACATACACACAAAACCATGAACATTTTCCTTTTAACCCCTTATCAAGGATTACAGATTAGAAAATGGGAAGAATAACATATTTTAAATTCCAGGTTCATATGTAAAAGTTATTAACTTTTTCCATTAACAGTCCTCAGTATTCAGCAACCAGCTCTGTATTTGCTTTCCTGCCATTCTCACTAGTGTGCTTAAGTGAGGGAAATCACAGAAAAAGAATATTAACTAAGAAAAGCAAAAAGCAGGGAAATACTTCAAGATGACAGCTGTGACCAAATATAACCAAACAGATGATTGAACACAGTCAGTTACACAGCCATGGGAAGAGTTAGCATTACCTCTTACTCATGCTCAAAATGCAAAAACCAGAACGCAGCAGAACAAAAGCTTTTCTTTCAACTCATTGACAAGACTGTCCTCCATTTCCACTAGACAACTTTAATCCATAAAGAAAACTACTAGAAATAAATTATGCTTTGTATATTGGATTTTGAAATGATGATGTGTTAGAGGATGCCAGAATGACTACGCTGACAGTAACACAGCACGCACATGTCCAAGCATGTCTGCCTGAACACAACTTCCCCTTCTATCCTGTACCTAACACAGGAAGTCAAATTCTAAGCCATACAAATCCAGGAAAGGGAGGCAGGTATTGATTTGCAGTAAGCCAATTACTCACATTAACTCTGAAAGCTTGTACAGTGTTATCCAGGAGAAGAATGTTGCAGACCACCTCCGTATGCTGCCTGTCCCGTGCCAGCTCAGACGCTCGTACATTGTAGGTTCTGCCAGCAGGCAATCGGAAACGTGCGGTCATTACTGTCCACACACGGTCTGCAGGCAAAACAAACACACAATTGGAAAAGATCAAAAAAATGCAAGTGCAACGAATGTCACACTTCAAAGAAAGGTGAACAAACAGCAAGTCCATTATTTAAAAACTCCATTACAGACAAAAGAAGATTGAATACTAAATTCACTGTAGCCAATAATGAAGCTACGTCTTCCAAGTTACAACACAACCTTATAACAAAATACCCAATCCTTTACTTTCTGTCCATTGTCCACACCCTCTCTATTTTAAGGTTGTTTTGTAGGTTTGCTGTTTTTTTGGGGTTTTGGCTGTTTTGTTTTTTTAAATATTCAGAAGAGCATTTTCAATTTGAAAAGCACTATAATTGTTGGGCATCATGGCTAAGAGGTCCCAATGTTAGACGCAATTAAGTAACTAATTTCAGTGCAACACAGCAAAAAGAAATATGCTTACATAAAAAGCTTTATAGAGAAAAAGCACAGAGAAAAGAAAACAGAAAAAACACAAGACTTTCATGCATAATTTTGCAAGGCCTGTGCATTCACAGTGTAATCATTAGACATAAGAATGTAGAGTCATAACAAAAACATTAGCATTGTTTCTTCCCCCCTTTTTTTATAAATTACAATGTGAATAGTCTAAGATTGACCAAACTACAGAATCTTCTGCCTACGTCAATTTGTCAGTTTGGGAGCACAAACAATTCTTATTCTCTAAGTAAGGAACTGTGACCATCACAAGTCCACACCCTGCACTGAGACCTGATAAATGAAATGCAAGAATTGACTCTCACTTTTCAAATCTAAGATTCTGATGATTATCATCCAGCCCTGGACCAGAAAAGTACTCATGTTCCCACCTGGAGCTATTAGCCCTGTCCAAGATAGCAGCTACTTTCTCAAGTACCTCACAGGATCAGGGCCTGTGATTCACCTAATTACACACTCAGCAAACTATTTCTACATCCTTTGACAAGGGCACAAGCAAATGAAGTTTCATAACTTAAGCAGAGAATATATTGAGACATAAAATTAAAATACCTTCAAGAGTAGTAAAAGAAAACAGGTATTCTCAAAACCTAATATAAAACAATTGATTTTTCCTTATTCTGCATAAAATTATGAAGACTTCAAAAACATTTACATGTTAGCTTCACATTTGGGGGGGTGGAGTGTATCATGATAAAAAACCAAAGGAGAACTTAGCAGAGGACAGCAAATATTCCAGCAACGATTAGAGAGCTTGCATGGATTATAAGAGGTAGCTGTGTTCCAATATACATAAATGACTAAGGGTAAGAAGTGAAAGATCAATCCCCTCCTAAATGGTTGATAATTTAGATACATAGGCTCTCATGGGAAAGTGGAAGACCAAGATCCAAACTGGGACTTGGCAGTTTAACTATCTTTCCACTGTACGGTCAACCTCCTGAGCAACTGCCCTAAAAATCCCTGAAGAATTTTGCCTTTCTAAATCACATCTTCTGCTCTTTAAGCATGATCACACACCTCAGATTTAAAAAAATCTTCTTGATGATAATCCACCCTTGCAAAATGTTTCGGTTTTGACTTAACCAGCATTTTCAGATTAGTAAGTACTTGTTTCCTTACCAGACAGCTTTTTTATTTTGGCTACTCAGTCACTCTGGCTTCAGAACTGCAATGCTGTATTCAGGCAGAATTACAGCAAGTTTATTTTTGTTTTGCTAAACCAACATGACAAACAGAAAGATACAGGCACCAGATAAACTCATCAGCTGCTAAACTCATGGCTTTCTCTTAATGATAAATTAATGAAAAATTGTGTTGCAAACATTAAAACTCTGAAGTAAAGCCTACAAACAAAGTCCATTTCTGACAACTCCTCATGGAGAGGCTGCTTCTGCTATGCCTTCTACAGCTCTCAAAAATAAAAAGCAGGAGAAAACCTTTTAACAGAGAAGAGGAATTGAACCTCTATGCCAGTGATCTGAGCCAACAAGGTAACACTTCACAAAGAGTATTTTGTCACACAGACACAATCTCAAGGCCAATTGCCCTACTAGTTAGAATGGCATAAAGATTGGCATCTCTATCAGTGCACCTACACAACAGATAATGACAGGCAGGACTTTAGGACTGTATTTGCCTGTGAGCTAAATCAAAGAAGGTTTCAGAGAAGCACGCCATTTGATTAAAAACAGTTTTTTCATAACACAGAAACAACCCTTCGACAGGCATATTTTACAAGGATTTGAAAAAGTGGCAAATCAACCAAGAAACAGTAAGGGTTATCTTCAGAGTCCTTTCCCACAAATAGAAACATCAGTGCACAAAGCGGGACTGTTTAACTTCCAAATAAGTACTGCAGTTCTCACAAATCCAGTTGGTAGGGAGCTAGGTGGGTCTAACTCAACAATCTGTAATTTTGCAGCAGAAGGAAAAAAAAAAAAAGACTTGCTAAAGGCCAGAAATTATCATACTTTAAGGAAAGAAAAAGGCAAGTCTCACCTTTCTCCCTGTTCTTTCCTCTATATTTGTCTTATCTGCTGACCAAGACAAGACAAACAGTATTTCTTCCTTCCTCACCACTACCTTACACTAGGCAGAAAACTTCTGGGTTTCAAACACAGCAACAAACCCAAAAGAGTGAGCAAGGAGAAAATCTGCCCTCAGTGACCCTCTAAATCCTTTAACACCAAGCAACCTTTCACTCTGTTCCTTTGATAGACCAAAGCTGCAGATCTATCAAGGTTCTTTCTGTAACACAGATCATCTTTGTTGCTACCAAACAATAAACAGCCAATTGTTAGAGAGAGCGATTTGGGTCTTTCTCAAGGTACACAAACGAAATGATCAAAGTCAAGATAGAAGGCACTGTATTATAAGTTTGCTATGGAAACAGGACCACTTATACTGGGTCAGAACCACAGTTCATCAAGCTCCCAGACTAGAAGGGCAACACTTTCTCTGCTCTCTTTAAGGAAGAAAGATACAAATAGGACACACACAACTCTCTCATGCTGTTCCACAGTCTGGAGTGTAGCATGTTCCTGGTGTGAAGCTCATATTCCACCATGCTGGACATCAGTCATTCATGAATGTTTTCTTCATAGACTTATGAAACTGTATTTTGCACTTTCAGATTAGGCAGTGAAAAATTATATTCCCTGTCTCACATAAAATACATAGTAGCTTGAACCACCATCTCATAGCAGACAAATTTCTTGCATGAAACTAAGAGACTTTTGCAACTAGAGACAATAGTTTTACAGCTAAGTACAATGACTGAAATCCTGAAACACTTCTACAAAATGGAAATACAACAATCATGAACATAACAGAGAGGAAGGTGACAAAAGAATGACTACTTTTTTGCAAACCACATCCAAAGTTACTCTCCACATATGTCAGTAAAGAAACTGCGGAAGCATGTAGGGAACAAGCTAAAAAGCCTTCACCATCAGATGCTAAAATCCACCGGGGTATTACACGTAACTGCTTTGTGGCCAATCCTGCACACACAACCTGTATTTAAACCTCTATCAGCACACATCCATTTTAAAAAAAGGACGCAGTTGCTACAAGACCCTGCAATTAGTGGTCTTACTCTGACACACTTATTTTACAAGATAATTGGCCCTGAATTGTATCCATATCATCTTTACTACTCCATTCTTCCAGACATATGTGCACCAAGAACACAGACAGTATAATTTCTCCTGACCACGTCTTGCCAATCTTGCTATACATTTTGAAAACTTACTAACAGCATAGTAGGATGGCTAGCTATTGCTTATAAGGTTATAAATCATAGCTATCTGATTTCCCAACACATGCTGATACTTAAAATGACAAAAACTGATAAAAATTCAGCTACACTGATTGCATACTTCTGCAACAAAAATACATTATAGCTAAAGTTAGTATAGAACAAAAAGAGGATTATTTAAGCTCCAAAGTAAAATCTGCATCCCCAAAAGAAGTAAGAGTAAAGACAAAAGCTGAGATTCAACCAAAATAAAGGTTTGAGAACAACTGGTTTTAACAGCAGGCTAACTTAAGCAAGGTACTATCATGTGTGCATACCCATGTCATGGGCAGTGCCATGGCCACTTACTCTACAATATTTTTATACGTGCAAGTATGTTATATAAATTGGACTCAGATTAATCTTTGCATGTGAAGAAGGTTTCTGCTAATAATTTGTCAGTGTCTTCTGCTGAGCATGTAGTATTTAGATACACGAATTAACAATCCAAAGTACGTGCTGCTCCAGCAACTGGAGAAGGATAGAACTTGTGCAATGAAACTCCACTCACCTCTCAGGTCTGTGGAGGGAGTAAGTTGCACATTTCCTGCCTGAGCTCAGGTTTCAAGCGATGAAGCAATTCAAGGGAGTGTTCCCTATCAAAGGGCAGAACATTCCTGCAATACTGGCTTGGTTAGGGCACTGAAGAGCATATAGAAGCTTCAAGTGAATTTTCGGCATCCTTTATTCTTTTATGTAAATGTCTACAGTAAAAAGACAATTTGCTTCGCCTTACAATAAACTAACCGATTTTAAGCAGCTTAATAAATAAGCAGTTGGTTAAGCATGTAATTAACTGAAATTTAATTTACCCAAGAGAGCAACCACTTTGCTGACTTGATGCAAACTGTCTTTAAAAGAACTTTCCATTACTGTACAGAAAAACAAGCACGTTAACACACTGCCCTATGCACATGTGCATGAAAGGACAAGAGAAATTTCATTTTTCATGGCTCCTCTAAAGCAGATAAGAAGTTAATGCACTGCCAGATTTCCATTTGTTTATAACCTCATATTTTAGCAACCCAGAAGGCATATATTTCCACTCTGGCCCACCTGTTCATTGGGGGCCAACACAATACATGAATTTGCTACAAGGGGTGGAAAAGTAGGCCAGACTCATAGAAGACCTTACAACATGGTACAGCTTGAATACATTCAGTAAAATGTAGACCCCATTGTTACTAAAATTATCCAGACAACCTAATTATGAGGAAAAAAATTCTATGAAAAATACAAAGACAATTTTTAAGGTTTAAACAGAGTAATACAACAAACTGTATTTCAAACTAACACTGAGTTATATCTAGAGCCCATCTTCAAACACGTTTATTGAAAAAATGTTAGTGAAAGTACATTAAATGTTTTAACCCAACTAGTCAGAAAATGCTAAACATTATTGACTGTGCACTATTTTGAGGGAATTCCACATTAGTCCAACACAAAAGCTCAAATTTTCTTCCTTTCAAAAATCTGTTTTGAAAGCTTTCAGCAATTCTGATGTAGTCCACAGCTTCAGGACATTCCTTAAAAATAAAATCAGAGCAGAAATGCATTTTCATTTAAGTGAATCGACCCATGCACTACAATCCTGAACTCAATCCAACGATTCATACTTCATTCATTTCCTCCTTCTTTCTGCTGGCCAAACAATGGAAAGTATCCATCAGTCTTTAAAGTTGATATGTAAACATTGGCTCATTTCACTTTGCAGTCACCAGGTGCAAAGGTTTCAGCAAGACTTCTAGTCAGACAACAGCATCATTACTGATTCTGGGCTCTATCAAAAGTTTGTTTGATTTCTAAGTTTATTAATTATCTGTAATATATAAATTAATCAAAGTCACTCTGCTTAAGGAAAACGATATACTCCTCAAAAGTTATTATTTGGCCACTTATTAAACTTTTCCTAAAACTTCACTGGAAAAGAGTGATTTTTACTGTTGATGAATGGGAACAGTTACTGTGTCTATGCAATGTAACTACAAGCAGGAGTCCTTCAGTGCAACTATATTCCCAAACAACTGTCAAAAAGGAACTGGATACAAGGAGACACCAGCTTTGGAAGTCGGGAAGGTAAAGTTTCCAAAACCTCAGCAATTTATCTTCACTGGTGGGTAACCAGACTGTGCTCTCTTTAGCCCCGGTATCTGCAGAGGGCTGGCAGCTCCAAACTTTCCTGCTCCCTTTGTTACAGCCTGGCCCTGAGCAGCCTCCAGACTTGTATGTGAAGATGTTGCACAAGCTCACCTAACTTCCAGCTGCTTCTGCATGTTCCTCCGAGACCTCTATTACCTGCAGACACTCTGAGATGCTTGATTAAATTCCTCACAGATGCCAGAAGCACAGAACAGCAAACAAAAATCCTATCTGCAAGTACTTCACTTTTGAAAGCAATAAAGAACAACATACTCACATGTCCCTCAAAACATCCATCATCTCACCTGCATTTCAATGAATGAGCTACTCTTACATCCTCCTTTTCTACATCCTCAATCAACCACATGAAGAGCCAAATCTAACACAAGTCAAGTATATCTGACAGTTTCTGAAAATTTTGGGCCCCAACTTCAACAGCTGAAAGAAGCTCAGTTTAGCTTCTCTCCTCCACCATCACCTTCTCCTACACACATGCCAGTAGCAGAGAATTAATTTTGTATTCTAGCTGCTTGGATAAATTTCTAAGATTGTTAATTCATCTCATTTTATGAACCTGGGACTTCATGGGGTTGGCTGTGGATTTCAGTACAGGCTCGATGCCTAAATTGATAAGTACTCTCAGTTAAAAAATTACTTGACAACTTCTTTTTAAGTTAAGACCACCTTGAATAACGCTTTTTATCGACTTCTTTGGAAAGGGGTTTCAAATGTGAACAACTGCTGTATGATATCAAGCAGATTTTCACTGTTATAATCACATAATTACTAAAAGAGAAAAAGGTTAAAGATGAAACACCTTGCTCTGTCACTCCCAGAATCTCATACTTTCTAATAATAAATGAGTGTTCAGTCTCTCTACACAGGATAGTGGTGAATTTGTTAGAAACAGCTGGAGGCTGTATACCAGAACACAGCAAATTAGTGAGATAGTACTGTAGCAAGCTACTATTTCATCTAAAAAATAAACTATTTTAACAATTTGACAATTTCCTCCCTTGCTCCTCCCTGACCCCAAGAATAAGGGCACAGCTAACAGAGAAGCCTATTATAAGTGACACTTCTTTCTAATTAAATGTCAATACTCGTTATGCTTGAACTGCATGTACCACGCTCACGAAAAAAGCCTCTCAAATTCAGCTGCTTGCTTTTGCTGCTTTGGGTCAGAAGTAGAACAGTGCAGGAAGACTGGGATCTGTTTTGCTTCACTCCTGTACGTAACATTTCAGGAAAATACAAAACAGCAACGTGAAATTCCTTAGTTTGAGATCACAATATCTACTGGCACAGCTTAGAAGCAATACTAATAAAAAAAATAAGAGTCCTTAGAAACCACACCATCAACACTGCCAATTATTTTGAACCTCAAACTTTTATGTCCTCCCTTTCTATGCTCAGTCATATTTCACATGGAGAAAGTAATCCTTCCATCTTCACTATCCAGGACTCTTGATGAGATAGAACTTGAGAAGATTTTTTTTTCAGTGAGGAAAAAAAAAAAAAACAAAACCAAAAAAAGACAAATGGACTTATAGATTCCAACAGCTCAATACGGTTCATTGTAAACCCATTTTTAAGTTTCAAATTTACTCTTAGCAAACACCTGTCCAGACCACATTGCAACTTCAGAGCCTCAAAAAGGCTGAAGAAATACACCCAATACACTAAAACTCTGCAGCTAAGAAAGACTTAAAGCAGTCAGACCTTCACCCCCCCGCCCTCCCTTTTCTACTGCAACAGGGCACCTGTTTCCTTTTTCCCTGCAACAGTCTTACAGGTCAGAGTGTGAATGAACGCAAAGACAACAGAAAATCTCCTTCCAGCTTGTTCCTGCCAGCTCCTGGCTCTGTACTGACTGACCTGATGATAACAGTACTCCAGAAGATACAGGACCTACGCATCACTTCCAAATGATGCAAGGAAAATGTCCAGAGTGCACATGCCTCTAGGCAAAGGCTTCATAGCAAGTACCTATGGTTATTCACAACAAATACAAACCCATCTGTCTTGCAGGTGACACACTGAAACCACAGACTGGAAACATCGTAGGAATTTATGCTGCTACATTTTTTCTGACCCAGAGACCTTTCACTTCCAGATGCTACTCAGGGGTTAGGGAAGTTTTATGAAAAAACCAGTCACACACATTTGAACAAGATGAGATTTCAGAGATGAGTTTGAGCACAAGTGTAGAAAATTATGATAGCAATATACCCATACACACCTTAACAAACCAGAAAAATCCTCACACCTATCCTGTTAAGCAATGGACTATAACTGATCTTCAGGAGTTACCTGGATCGCTGCTTAACAGAACGGTTTAGGAAAACCATGCCATGATGTGAAGAAGTAGCAGGCAGCTAAAGCCAGAAATGTCTTTAAGTAATGATATTGGTATCATTTAAGGCCTGTCATATGAAAACAGAAGTCGAAGGCAACCACCAGCTACAGCAGTACCAGCCTGTGAGCCAGCAAGGACACATGGAGGGAAGAGGCCCCAGCACGACAGGTAGCAAACACACACGTGCACTGATTCGAGTCAGCAGCTGCCCACACGCCATGAATAAGCAATCTTGGAAGGAAACGGCAAAGCTAGCAGGGGAAAAAGTTAAATCTAACTTTACTTTAAAAAAAGCCAACCAATTGGTGTGGAAGGGCAGATGCCTGAAGCAGTGAGTAAAGCTGCCAGGAAAAAAAAAAAAAATCAAGAAGAGGAGCACCATTTCAATATCACTAAATGGTGACTTTTAACTATCCTCCTATATGTAAAAAATACTATAAATTAAACTAATATGCAAATCCATTTATAAGACATAAACCCACCTTGTTTCCCAGTACACAGTTGTCACCTCATGATATTTGGAGGTGTTTATCATGTGTAAAGATTACTAGGAATAAATAGAAAAGTTTTCCAAGTGAGTTTAGCCTCCCTTGTTTTAAACTCAATTCTATCCATAACCTGCCCCTGCTTGAAAATAGTGTTAAAATGGCAATCCATGACCCTCGCACAGATGATTACTACATCTAACTCTTCCCATTCCTGGAGCTGGATATCTTATTTTTGCTTTTATGACTCAATGCTATAATAAGATGTAATAAATGGAGACTATAACGAAATATTACTAAAATATCTTGATAGAAACATCTCAAAATAAATCCGCAGTACTTTTCTAAATGTGTTCTTCAACTAGGTTAAATAGATTTAAATAGATCGTTCGTTAAAAGGAAATTCTGGCTCTGATACATCTCTAAGATTAGGAAGCCTAAATATTTACTTACCAAAAGAAAAAATGCTTGAAATCAGTGCAAGTTCAGACAAACTACAGCCAGGAGCACCAGGTGACAACAACAAGTAAGAATGTTATATCTTGCTGAAAAAAGCTAAGGAGGGCATACCACCACCAAACTCCAAAAATCCAAACTTCTTCCTACAGTTCTTCTCAACATTATCAAGGGGTAACTAAATTTGATTCTCCTTTGCTTTATAACTTAAAAAAAGTTTTCTTCACCTATTAAAAAGGGAGTTTACAGTTCTCTATGTACCCCATAGAATCCAAAAGCTCTTTAGTATTTAAAAGGAGTCTGTTAAATTTTCAAGTTTTTAATGACAATGCACAACTGCCTGTAGCTAGAATAACCTTGTACAGTCCTTTCATGACACTAATTGTTAACAGCTCTAAACTTGAGCAACAGCCTGACTACACAGGCTAAATCGAGGACATTTAGCAAGTGAGAATTAGGTTTTGATTCCAGCTTTTGCATACACAAATAGAAGGGGCTTTTTCTAACACAATTTACAAATTCAAAGAGAGGAAGAAGTTACATGCAAGTAATAACTGCTGGTCTTTAACAGCTGTACACAACTAAGCAGATAAAACAAAGGTGAAACACCAAATGCTGCAAAGTTACGTGTTCTAACCTGGTGTGACTGCGAATAAACACAAGTCCCACATCCTGTACGCTGAACAAGCCTCAACCACAATTCCCTGAACACAACATTGACATAAAACATACCAATCAAGAAAATCTGTGAGCTAGCTATTAACCACTTGAGCACCCACAAATCAATACTGCTGCATAGAGCAGCACTCTCAAACCCAGAGCAGCCAGTGGAATTGGCAACTGTAGTTCCAGCCATGGCATCTGTGTTGTGAAGCCTTTGAAGTCAAAGGCAGTTTGAATTGAAAACAAACTGCAAAATTCAGAAAAAACTTTTATTCTACTCATAGCCAACTTCAAGTTACATTTTGGCTGGCACTAAAACCGACGTATTAGACAGAGTGAGGAAAAGTTGTCTGTGTACATTTTGTTCAGAGTTGCTAAAACTAAGCCAAATTATCTTCAATAGACTTAAACATAGCAGATGCTAATTCCAAGGCTCAATATAACCAATTGGACACTTTCCATCAAAATTAATTTTTAATCAGAAATGCTATTTCCACAAAATAGAAATTTTCACATGGAAAACTTCACTTTTTCCAAAATCCACTGATTTTCTGCTGGAAACACTAAAATAATGCCTGTCTGGCTACCTGCCTGGAAAACGCTTGTCAACTCCACTTCCTCCTCCAACAGAAAACAAACCAAGGGAAGTCTTCTGGCAGTGCTGCCCAGAGAAGTGACCTCACTCCATCCATGCCCCTGGCTTTCAGCCACCCTGCCGTGCACTCCTTTCCTGAGCACCCAGACACTCAGCCTCGCCCCAGCATTTTGGCTGTGAGGTATGAGAGCAGAGCAAGTTGCTTCCTTGGTTGGTCTTGGGGTGTGCACTAGAGAGACCCCAAAGCACATCTGGGCACTAGAACAACAGCTCTCCATGTGGGGCAAGATCAGTTTTCCTGGTGGACCTGCCCAGTAGCAAAACAACCATTCTATTTCGTATCATCCCAAATTTTAAGGCCTCCTTTTACTTATTTCTTTCTTTACTACTAATAGCTCTCACAATTTTACAGTTTCAGTGCAGCTTAAGTAAGTATTTTTCTGACTTGCCTCTGCCTCCTCTCCAAAATTTCCTTTATAGGAAACAATTTCCATTTTCAAGCCAGCTCAACACTAGAAATTCAAAATTATTTGAGTGAATCTGACAATGCAAACATCACTTGTTGAAATGATTAAGCAACTAAACCTGATAATCATTCACCTGCAGTAAAATTAAAAAATAAAAAAGAAAAAACAAAAACAAACCAAAACCCACAGTTTTGCGGGTTTAGCTTCTTTACAAAGTATCTCAAAGAGATGTACATTCCCCAGATTTATAAATTGTACAAACCTTCCTTGTAACAATTTTATCTATACTTCTTACAAAGTGAAACTCAAAGCCAAACAAAAAGTTTTCCAAAATTGAGGTACATACTGACCTCCCCAGTAACACCCTGTGAGGGGTTATTAAATGTCAAGGCCAGACCACAGGACCCCTGCACTTATCTTCACACATTTGGAGTTTTGTACATTGCTAAACTACAATCAAATTTGTACATAAATAAGAGGATAAATTATCTTCGTGTGTATCTAAAAGTGATATGCTTTTGAGATATGCTTCCTTCTGAAACTAAACTGACAAACTTACAGAAGCATCAGTAAAAAAATGTCTGGGAAGAAAACATAATCCAGGAGGAAAGACAAGATCCAAACTTACATACAAGTTTATAATTCTTACTAGAGTTCATCAAACTTGACTTTTTTAAAAGCCCTGAAGTTTTGTTTGTTTGTTTCTGAACATGACTGTTTACTTCCTTTTAGTTTTTGTTCTTTATAGAATTATCCAGTAATACCGGGAATTTTCCACAATATTAACAAAAACAGCAGATGCTATTAATGGTGTGAAAAACAACGTAACACTGTCAAGGCTAACTATGAATATACTGGGGAGGGGTGTAGGGAGCAGAAATCCCTATATTCCTGCATCCAAAAAGTAAAGGCAGAAAGGTGCAGGTATACAACTGGAAAAGACATAAAACCCAAAAATAGAATTTTTTTATGTACCACAGCACCAAAATGAAGTCACCATGTTACTCAGGTAAAACTAAAATTCACCGACAAATTCTGTATTTATATACTATTCATCTCATCTATCTATCAGCTCTCTATCTCAGCCCTTTAATTAGCAGTCAGATTCATTTTACTAATATAATAGCAAATCAGTTTCCAGGTACAGGGTACACATTTTTGGTACAAAAAAGCCACTAGTGTCCTTGCATTTCATAAAAGATTGACTGAGAAAAATTAACTGACCATTTTGCTTGGAGCTGAAAACTTCAAAAATCAGCTGCCATTCAGAACCAGCAAGAAACTTTCAATACTGATGGTTTGAGACTAATTAATTAAATTATTCTATTATTTTACAGAGTTGATTTTAGCAGGAAAACAACTTCCAGCATCTCTAAAGCACCCATGTTCAGAAAGACACAGAGGCTTTAATGCTTGTTTATCACATCGGCTCAGTTCAGTATCAAGTTTCACATCCGCTGAAAAACCAGGCACATAACCATGTTACGAACCAGTTACTCACCTGGCTAAAAAAGCAATAAACTAAAAAAGCAATAAAAGAAACACCACAACTCCAGTGGAATAAAATATTGCCAAGAGGGACAAATGAACCCACATATCCAGAGTCCGTGTGTGCAGAAGTTAAGGAGCAAAAGGCTATTAAAAGGAGAAAGTACTACAAAATTGTAAAAGGCTATTTATAGGCTTCATGTCACACTACTATTTATCATGCTGCTATTTATGCTTTCTTCATGTATTTACCACTTTTAAGCAAGAACAAAACCCTGACTACAGTTTAATCACCTGGATATCACAGGCTCTTCAGCTTCATGTACTTACTTCTCTGCTGCTCCCAAGAACTTTCATCTGGCCAAATCCCTGGTAGGAAGCCAGGACATACCTCCTGCTACCAACCAACACAGAAAACGCCCACTGTCCCTGACCATACAGTATCAAATTACCTCTTATTCTTCTTTGTAAGAAGTACCCTCTAAAAATATGTTCTCTGTCACTAAAACCATAAAATGGTTCAAATCCGCCTCCCCCCCGAGCCTCTTCACTGTGCTTCAGCTGAGAGCATGCAGTTCTGCCTCAGGCTGGGGACAAGTTTGGTTTTTGAGTTTTTCCCCTAGCAGAACTATAAATGCCAACTTGGTTGTAGCCACAGCCCAATACAGAACTTCCCACATCATTACAGCAAACCTTCTCCAACTTCTGGTATGAAAGATCAGACCAATTTCCCCCACCACCTCCCCTAGCCTAATTCTAAAATTGTGCTGCAAGGGACAGTTATATATCTAATCACTAAACTCTGAGTAAGTGCAACACAAATCAACTTTTCCACTACATTGCCTATAACTGGCATCTACTTCTTTATAATAATCCAACCATAATAGTTGTTCTCAAAAGAAGTCTTAACCCAGAGACTAATTTAGCTTTCTATGCTACAGAAGTTCACATCACTTGCACAAAAAAAATGACTGTTAAAAATGAACTTATGCTATTTTACTGTTCAACCGAATACAGTACAGACTGCGACATCCTGGCCTTTGAACAATCTTTGCCCACTATATTAAAACTAAGGACATAGCAGTCTGTTTCTCTTTGAGCCAAAGGACTGAAGAAGCTGTAGACTTAAGAGCCTATATGCAAACTAATTCACCTTTCAACACACAACAGCTTTACAAAATGCTTAGCAAAAAAACCATTTTGCGTTGCTTCTTCCACTATCCTGCAGTTAACAGATATTACTGTAAAAGAACAAAACCACTTATAGTCCCCAGGCTGTTAGAAACCAGAAGTTTGCAAGGCTGCCTCATCTTCACTGCAGTCACTTCTCTCTGCTCCTCCAGCCAAGTGCTCCACTCCCAAGCCCCACCTCTGCTGAGCTGGGGCTATGCAAGGCAGCAGGGCTGAATGATAGATTTGAACCAATTCCTTCAGAGCTCTCAGTTCTCCTTTCATTCTACTGAAAAAGTACTTCAAGTAATAATGAATGATTATGTTGAACGTCTATCTGTTTCAAATTTGTAACAAGCAGTGGAAGCATGTGGTAGTCTATGAAAACCTGACAGCAGAGACCTAACACAAGGCTTAGTGAGAGCATGTTTCCAGCAAAACTGGCATGCTACAAATGCCAGAAAGGGATTTCATAGTCAAAATAAAAAGGTAATGTACATCTGCAAGAAAAAACAAACATACCATGGTTTCCAAAAGCACGAAAGGAACACACATTTTAAGTAGCTGATCTGCTAAGACAGCATAAGCAACAATCACAGTGTGAAACTCACCCTGCTCCATATTTGTTATTTCCATAAAAGGGATGACATTCCATCTCCGGAGATACCTGACTCACATCTCAGTAAGACAACAAGTCAACATACTTCTATCATAGCAGACCTTTAATATCTGGAGATTCACACAAACTATTACGTAGATAGCAATATTACACCCTTATCAAAGACAGGGCAATAACTTCTCAGTCAAAACTAAGCATGGAAATGATGCTGAAGTCCTTAAATCTAGGACACAACTACTTCCTCAGGTGTAACTGTGGCTCATGCCAAACTCAGTACAGGACTTAGTAAGAAGGCAAATCTGTGCCCAGCATTTCAGTCCCTCACCCATACTTCCAGTGTGCACTGGTAGGGGAGACGTGAATCTCTGACAAATGAACTCCAAAATTCCTCCAAGCCTGTAGAGCCAAAAAACTTCAAGTCTCTTGACAGAAATTATATATTTATGTGTCTCTAAAGAAAAAAAATACTTATAGAATGAACCCAAGTTTCCCAGCTTTTTATCCTTTTGGTAAAGATCAGAATCAAATTTTTCTGCTGTTTTCTATAAAAGCAGTGGAAGGGAAGCTGTCAGCAAGTAAAATCATCACTTCCTTAAATACCTTTCCTTTAAAGCCATCATTAAACACTTTTTTTCTGCTCAACTGCCAAGCACTCAACATTCTGGGACAGATTCATTGCCCTTTTCTAAAAGGGAACAGAAGCTACCATGCAAGAAAAAAAAAAAAAGCCACAACCTCTCAAAATACAGAGCACAAATGAGTATCTGTCCAGTGTCTCCCTCCAAATAATGCCATGTGCAAAGACAGCAGAAGGAATGCCTAGAATTCAACCTGGTGTCAGTCATCCCAAAATTACAGGCAGTCCTTAGAGGGATGTTCATAGCTAGACCAGGTGTGATTAATCTCCACTAGTGATAACTTGCACAAATGCGAAATCATACCTGCAAGATCAATTCAGTAAGCAAACCCCAAAATAATGTATGAGACAAGTTTTACAAAAAATCAAGGTTAGTTTTCCAAAAGCTCTAAGAGTTTACTCAAGCCATTTATGTTTTATTCAGGAAACCCAGTTCTAAAATTTCCCACTACAATGCTTGCTTACATTCAGAGTTCATTAAATCACAATTAAAGTCTCAAAGGTATCAGCATAGACTTGCACAGAAATAAACACGTTACAATAATGAATATTTGAGTTACTTTTATCAATATCATTACGGACCAAAAAAAAGCCTTATCAAGTTGGTAATATAAGCAGTACTATTTTCTCAATATACGTTCTCATTTTATAAAGACAAATGTGGTCTCTTTTGGAAGAATCATTGTTCTATGAATATTTGACATCAAATGCAAGAGTTTTTGTCTTAGCAAGGATGTTATCATTCCTTATAGAAATAACAGATAACAGTGGACAGTGGAGATAGCAAACTGTTAAGTTTAGCATAAAACATAGAACTGTTGAGTTTATATGTTCAGACATTTAAATCTGGCTCATTTATTAGCCATTAAGCATCATTAGGCAATTTAAATAATACACTAATTAAGCAATCTTAAAATAGCCTGGCTCTTGTTCCTGCTGTTTTCCCTGGAAAGGCAGGTACAAACATCGGTCAGATTCACAAGCTGATGGCTACAGATTGACAGGATGATGCAGTTCCCACACTGAAATTACAAAGATAATTATTCATTACTGAAACCATCAGTTCTGTCCCATTCACTTCCTTCATGTATTCCATGTACCTTCTTTGCTTCTCAAGGCTCTAATAGTCCCCCTTCTAACTGTTCAATTCCCTTCACTACTCAAATCCTTCCCTGCATTTTGTCTGTTTCTCTAATTACATTTCAACTCCCCTCTGGTTTACTCCACCCTTGATTTTACCACTCCATGCCTTACTCCTTTGGAGAGGGTAAAGAAGCTGGAACAGAAACAAAAATCACAAAAATCTCCCCTAAACTCACAGAAATTCAAACAGGTTCCACCTGGAGGCAAGAAGAAAAACTGAGACAAGAACCATGCCCAAGCCTGCTCCCAAGCTTAAAATAGAGATGCCAGGTACATCCATAGTCAGAGTAGCAGCATAGGTGTAAGGTGTCTGGTACACTCTAATGAGATGCTTTCCACATGGTTATGAATGGAAGGGATAGATGGCAACATATCACCTACAGACCATTACCAAAAATCATTAAAAGGCTTTTAAATTTCACAGATTTCTAAAATGAGGTAGAGAAAGATTTCCACACCACTAGAAAAATCCTTAAAGGACCTGCATAGTCAAGTTACTTCCCCCAACAGTCTCCCAGATGCATAAATTCTGAGTTAAATCTGTGTTTCAGAACTTTGCCCTGACTCATTTTTGTATCATCTTCACCGACAGAATTAATTCAGCGCCCATAACGCTTAGGGACAACCTCCTTCAAAAAAAGACTTTCAGAGACCCAGCAGGAAAACTGATTAAGTGCAAGTTATTCTCAACATGCACAAACATGTTGACAGTGACACGATAAAGCTTTCCAGTAACTAAGTTTTCTGATACGTAAAAAAAGAAGAAAACTTTGTCTCTACCAACCTGGACTTGGATATATAATGGTTGGACTCGATGATTTAAAGAGGCCTTTTATAACCTAAACAATTCTACAACTCTAAGTGTGAAAAGACACTCAGAAAATAAAAGGTTCCATTAATTTTTTTCTTTAAAGTGAAAATATGGTACCAAGCGCATTGAGAAGGGCCAGTCTAACACACAAATGAAGGTGGCATTAAAAGGCACCGAGCTCTTTGAGTCAGCACACCTGCACTGTTCCTCTTGGGCACTGTTTAAAAACTCCATTCATGGGCCCCTGCAGTCAGGCCCAAATGCTTTCTTACAGCTTCTTCTTTAGGAACTCTTTTGTAATTGAACTCAGCTTCCTCAAAGTATTTACATTTTTAACATCCCAGAATTAAACGGCTAAAGAAGAGGGACATATGGCAGGATATGGAATGTGCACATTAACAAAGAAGCCAACCAACTGGCTTCTTCTATTTTCCAGTGTCTAACCAGATGCACTTTCCTCTGCTGGCAGCTCTGCAGCACAGCGCAGCTCCCCTGGAAGCAGCTGCAGGAGCCAGGGGTCGAAGGAACAGGAGCGTTGTTCGGCAGAGAAGGTCCCTCTGCATGGTGGTACCACGCTCAGCTGAGGGCACAAAGCTCTTCCCATGCTCCCACAGATGCTCAGAAGAGCTGTTCTCCCAAAATGCAGACACTCGTATCACACAAGCAATGGCCACGTTCACCGATGAGATGCAGTAACTTTCTCTCTGAAGGGCAAGATGTTCTCAGAGTATCACAGGTCAGATTCAGTTCTTCTAGGGGACCAGGTCTTTCACTTTAAATAAGGACTTTAAGAAAGTCAGTATTTTCAAAACTGCACTGGTAAACTGAGTTAGCAACAAGCTTCATCTTAAAAAAGGTGTACAAGACAGCCCAGAATAGTAAGGCTCATGAAGATGCAGAGTGCCAAACCAGAGTGCCAAAACACCAGACAGTTAGTTCATTTTTCCCAGTTATGTCCTTTCTAAAATAATTAGCAGATCTACAACAAAGATGAATATTATGAAGAGGCAAAAAACTTCAACACATAAAATGGAAAGGATCCTTTTGCCATTACAGAACAATAAAGCTGGGAACAGATATAGAAACTATGTTCTTTAGTAGCATACAAAGGAGATCTGAATACATTACTTTTCCATTATGATTATGCAGAGCACTCCAGCTGATGAAGTCCAGATTGAATTGAACTGATCCTTCTGAATTCCAGCCACCACACTGGCAGTAGAAATACTGACTTCAGAACAAGTGTCACTTCAGCAAGTGTCTGTCACTATGGGTTGACAAATAGTGACTGCTCATCTAAGTACAGCCATGCAGTTGTTGAAATGGGCTGCCAGTAACAGAGTTCAGACCTGTCAGCACTCTAACACTGATGATAACATCCTGGCCTACCGTGAAATTGTTGATACCTTCTTTGGAAAAATAAGGCATACAATTTATTCCCTAGATCACAGGAAAGAGATCCCAGTGACCCATGATTGGAAATGTTTCAGTGGCTCCAGGAAGTTGCAAAGACAGTGGAAACACACAGATTAATGGATCTCTTTACACTCCAGTAAAGGTTGGCCAACTCTTGGCTTTGTCCAGTGCTGGAAAAGATCTTCTGCTACAAAGTCAGTGTTAGCATGTCAAAAACTGGAGTCTGTGAAACCAGAAAACAAGAGATGCAGTTCCAGATGGATCACACCATTACTGAACTGAGGCTTCCAGGAATATTACCCACTACTCAGGGGACAGTGGGTAGCCAGTGCTATGCACCATGACACTCCTTTAGCATTAGTCAATGGTGGGGGGTCTCAGAAGACAGGACCTGAAGTGTTCTTCACTTCTGGCTATTCAGAGGAGAGGAATGTAACAAGGCCTGTCCTTTCCAGCTCCAATACAAGAGCTGGTGCCAAGATGCTCTAGCAACTTCTTAAAAATAATGAGCATGATGTTATGTACATCAGAATGAGAGGCAATGGTAAAGAGTTTATTACCACTACCACCACCTTATCCTTTCGAAAAGTAGTTCCCACTCTCCAAAAACCAGCATGGCATACTTATTTACCAGAAGGTCACCCAAAATTCTCTCAAAGAGAACTTCTCAGCAGTCAAGAGCATGAAGGATCTACAACGCCCATCTGAAAATGTGCCGGTCTCAAACTCCTAAAGCTGGAGCCCAGAGAGCAGAAACCCCCCATTATTTAACACAAATCAGCAAGAAGCTTGTGTCTGCTACTGACAGGCAGGCAGACTGCTAGGAGCTATTCTGATTCTTTATGAAAGATGTAACATGAGCATTATTAAATAACAGACGTGTCCATCTGTCCTCTGGAAGTATATAAAGAGAAACACAAATTAGAATTTCTTCACAGTGTTAGATCATCCGCCTTTCTGTAAGAAAATCTGCTGAAAAAAACAGAGAGAAATGAAGAGGTGCCAACTAGACTGAACAAGTGCTGACAGAGCTCATGAAAGTGCAGAAAAATCTCATCTAGCTCTCAAGAAATCCAAAATAAGTAATTCAAGAGCACATACACCCAAGCCTACAGCTTATGCATACTTTGTGGTAGGCTTTGTTTCTTAACAGATATATAGGCTACACAACATGAACACCTCTGTCACGTGGTGGTCACTATGGCAAAATAACTCAAAATATCTACAACCAACCACTAATATTTTTGCCACTACATGTTCTATTAAGCCATTTTGTAAACTTACTGTAGCATTCCTCTGAAACATAAAATGGAAAGATCTTCGTAGCTGAAGTAGGAGTAGCCATGCCACCATTACATGGAAAGTTCTAATACCTTTACAAATCTAATTCTTGCATCGCCTGTTGCAGTTCCATGGAGTGATACATTTTTAGTTTCAACCACAAGGGACAAGAAAGGTGTTAAAACTGTAGCTGTTTGAGCATTTATCTAAAATCCACTTTTTTGGTTTGCTAGTTTTCCTGTTTTGTTGGCTTCACTAAGAAGTTCCTTTCAGTTTTCTATTGAAAATGATTAGAATTTAAGAGCATAAACAGAGTCAAAGATGATCAGAGAGCTATTGCTTAAATGCCTGTTTTCAGAACACTTACAGATAAAACATCATCTATGGAAAGTATATGAAATCTAGGTAAGGCAACAGGGGACAAACAGAAAGCTGACTATTTGTCAGTAACATTTAGGTAAAGAGAACACAACCACTATCTCTGCTGGCAGTAATTCAAGAAAAATATTACCTCAGATATCCAAGAGCAACTCCTGAATGAGGATCATGCCTTCCTTTCAATTTCAGCAGGGAAAAAAGAACAGCATTCAAGGGTTTACGGAAAAGAGCAGGCAGTAGGATCCATGTTATCAGCAGGTACCGGCAAAACAGAACAGATACAAGCTAAGAAGAAACCATATGACTACTGAGAATAGGAGGAAGGCAACAGTAAGAGCTCTCAGTCAGAGCAGTGCTGCCCAGTTTGATGACAAGGGCATCAGATCCCCAAGTGCACACATAATAAGGCTGTATGATATTCTGGGACACGGTCTAGAGAAAAACCCACAAGAAGTCATATTTATTTACACCTTATGTGCCATGGAAGAGTTTGCTTTCCATTTTCAATTTGGGGTTATACTTCAAGAGATTGGAATTTGGTGGTTCACTTCCATCAGGGCAGTGCATCAATTCCTGGTATTAAACTTTGGAAAACGACTTATTTACTGAAAAAAAAACATCGTCTGTAGTCTGAGTGAGCTCACACTTGTTTCAGTGCATTAAGCTCAGATTCTTGTTTTATTTCATGGTTTGATCTTCGAAAGAACCAAAGATTGATCCTTTTGTTCTAGAAACAAATGGAAATTCGGAAAGTCAATAATCAGGACAATGATAGCCAGAAGAAGGCAAGGACAAGACAGTGAACTACAGCTCATATGACTGACCAGAGGGTAATTACTATCATTCCTTTCTGAAAGGATGTACATGGCTGCATACCAATGCCAGGCTGCAGAAGTTGTCTCAATAGTGTGAATCACAGTTAAACAATTCCACTTCTTCTGTTTATTTTTTCCTCCAAGTAAATACAGGAATAGAGGGAGCATAATTTACATGAACTTTTAAAACCAACAAAAAGATATTCTTACATTAGCTAATACATTCTGAGAATTAAACATATGCAGACACACCATTAGATACAGGTTTGGATCAAGTCTATTTACATGCAAAGTTGGATTTAGAAGTGACTTCCTATTCTGAGGGCTTTAACCTATGCTCAGATTTGAAAACTATCGTCTTGGCAGGTAACTTAAATTCCAATGCCTATTTCACCATTTCAGAATCCGTTCAGTATCTGTAAAATAAATATACCCCACCAAACACTTTTATGCTACTGTTAATAACTTGACTGCAAACTAATGAAGTGCATCTCTGCAGACTTAGGAGAAGGATGGGATTTAGTGCATTTGTTTACAAAGAGCACCTTGTGAGTTCAGGGACATAAAAGACAAATTGTTTATTGTGAAGATACCCAGTCACTGCTGTAAAGACACTATGAAAGTAGGTAAGGTTGCACTACATCTTTTTTTTCTGCCAAGGATTCTACCAAAATGTCTTAAGTCTAAAATTTCACACTAAGCAGGTTTCATACTGTACTGATTTGGAAAACTACTAATTTAGATAATTTTTTTGAAACTTATACATATCCAACTCCAACAGCTAAACAGTCTAAACCTCACTGTAACTATTTTACAGGTATTTCCAAATGATGGTACAGGCTTGACTAATGATGCCTACCCAAATGATTTAATAGGGGGTTTTCAACATACCCTGAAAACATCAGGCTCCACCTCTGGTGCACACTGAGAAATGGAGGCTTCTGCTGATGTTGTTATTGATCACTTATTGTAGGAGATAAACAAGCAGCTTTGGAAAATATACCAAACAAGAAGGGGGAGAGGGAGAGAGGTTAAGGAAAAAAAGCAGCAGAGATCAGGATTTCCAGAAGTAGGATGTGACAACATCACAGACAACTAGACTTTACTCTGATGAACTCTTTTATTTTGACATGAGCTGGCACCACTACCTAACAGAGCATTCCTGATCCACTCCGGAGTCTGGCCTCTCGCTTCCAGCCTTGCATCATCCTCTCCCTACTGCTGACACAGCCATTTGTACAGCCATATGGTAAACCCGAGCAGGGAAACAAGAAGCAACACAATTTTGGAAAAATTATTTTTCAGTCAGACCAATTCCCCAATATGATTCACTGTGCAGTGGCAAAAGCACTACAGCAGCACAAGGACAGCAGGTGGCCATGAGCAGAGAACCTGCTTCTTTCATGGTCAAAACAAGTTAAATGGAGTAAAGGTATTAGCATTCAGCCAAGTGAAGATCCTTCATTTTTTAAAAGCCATTTCAACAGAAGAATAAAAGAGTGGAAAATGGTGAAAAGGTGAGGAAAATGTAAAGATAACTTCAAAACTGAAGTTTTAGACTGTGTATTTACTGAATTTGGGGCAGAACACAACAAGATAAAATGGGGTGATGTCCAGAATCATTGATGGGATGATTTATTATTTTTAAATTGTAAAGCTAAAACTGGCACTTCAAGTGAAGAAAAAAACTTAAAGTCAGCAAATTAAAAAAGGATGAAGAATGATGACAGATGGAATGCAAAGAGATGAAGATGCAAAACCAGAGGGGTAATCACTTTAAAAAAAAAAAAAAAAAACACAACAGCATATTCTTCCTTGAAGTACCAGAGACCAGAAATTTCTCTCCACCACTTCCATAGCTATTTCTGGACTATCACAATAAAAGTATGACATTATTAAAAAGCCAAAGCATACATGAAACCTGTTTACTTCCATGTGTCACTGCTGAAATGTTTACCCAAATCAACTTTCATATATATATATATACACACACACACACATACATATACCTGAAACTGTTTCATCAAGTCCCTACTTATCTGCTACAAACCTTCCTTAAAATCTCCTTCATTATTTAGGTCCCTTTCACCAGAGAATACACAAGGACTTGCACGCAATACAGCAAACAATAACAATGAAGAATCGTTTGGAAGAAACAAATGGCATGTGATTTGTTTTGTGGTGTCTGAATCACTAATTTGTATTTTGTTTCAGGAGGTGCCAGGGGAAAGATTAAGACTATAGTGTTAACGCAGACAATTCTGAAAAGGTCAAATTCCCCACAACATTATGAAAATTCAGTGATAAAACACAGCCAAAGACATAACGTGAAAGAGGTGATGGGAGACCGACAGAAAACTAATCTACAGGGTTCCCTGTACTATTTCATCTGAAGGTGGTGCAATGTCTGGCATATCAAACAAAATGGAATGACAGTTATCAGTGCAGACATCAGAGAAGTTTTACTGAAGTTGTACTTAACTAAGAAAAAAAACCAGAACAGAATACACACTGAAGTGCCAAGTCTGACCTAAACCCCTATTTTTGCTTGTACTTTACAGAGGTCTTCAAAGTACAACATGGTTTAATACAATCCATAATGAGCACAAGGCTCATCGTACTGTGTCTGTACTGGTAAGAGACTTGTACAGAACCCGGTATTTGCTGCACTTTCTAACTTCAAATTTATATACTCAGTAGGCGTACCAAAAAAAATAATCTCCTTTTATCCAATGATCTCAGAGTTTTACTGGGAAACAATATTTCTCATTTATAAAGGAGTAGAACAAGATGCAGAAAACCGAGTAATTTGCCTGTCATTACACAGTGAGTCAGTGGCAGCAGCCCACACTGGTCATACATCTCTTGCTGTTCTTATCAGGTACTGACATTAGAATAAAGTCTTTTATAATAGTTACACGCCATATGTATTAACAACATGATCCTCACAATTTCAGATTTATGCTTGTTCTTTCTTTTGCCCTGAAAATGAACACTAAGCCTATACAATGCACTCTATTTAAAAGATAACATATAAGTACCTTCATTTTTCAGCCCAGTATTTCTTTGCCTGAAGGACACCAGAAATGTTTTTGGGTTTACCATGAATACTTAAAAATAGTTACGTGTTCTACAGAATAAAATTTATAGCTATCAGTACCTACATGTTAAAACCAAACAAACCTAGGAATGGATTTATAATCAGTTTGTATGTGGCTACATCAAGGAATGTTCACTGCATGCAGGAGCTGAGTCTTACACTTCTTCACGTCATTCATCACTGTCAAGATTACTGAGTTCTGGATCTTTTATCTGATCCAACACAGCACTCATGTTCTTATCTGCAGCGTGTGCTGTGCCAGCCCTTTTGATGCAGAATTTTTCTCCCTGTGGTATGAAAAGTGACTAGTGCATGGGGGTTGGGGGGAGAATGATGATGACAGTACAAATGAACAAGGAACAGTAACACATAAACAAAAGATAAATTGTTAGAAGAAAGGTTAATTTATGCAAATCAAAGAAAAAATTTCCTCTGGTTAACAAGCAATGCTTAAATCCTACAGAACTTGGCGTAAAGTCTATGATTCCTTTAGCACATCATCTTTGGCACACAATCACACAAAGCAGCTCAGGAAAGATTGGATTTTATCTTCATCAATGACTTTGGCAGACCTTTCCAGAAAGACAGACTTCACTGCTGTAATTGGTGCTGATATACATTCCTACAATTAGTTTCTCTGGAAGAACTTTCACATAAGTTTCTTATTGTGTGTTCAGTTTTACTATTTGCCAAATACTGCCGGAGTCTAGACTTTAAATTCACAATTATTTTTCTTATCCTGCAGACGTCCAAGTCCAAATAGATAAACATACGTTGGAAGTAATCATTGCCACTTTTGCCAATAAAAGACAAAGCATGATATTCTGATGTACGGAAATACAGAGGTTGTGCAATAAGAGTTTCACGCCACTACACCCAATACAATCGGCACAAAACTTTCAGCTCAGGCAGCAGGGGGTGGGCAGGCAAGGCCAAGGTGATTTTGTAACTCCTTGGTGAAAATGCCATGGAGCTGTGCAGGGATGGACTCCAAAGATCTGTACTGATACCCAGTTCTGGGAAAAGCAGCAGCTGAAGGAAGAGAGAAAGTAGGATCTGCTCCTTCCCTTCCAAACATTTGTCACTATCAGCTGTTTCTAACAGCTATTTGAATGCAGCATCCTGGATCTTGACCCCCTGTGTGGTTGCTTCTCTGCTGCACCAGCTAATCAAAACATATCAACCCACAGCAGCCACGGCCACACACCCCCTCACACCCTGGCACAGCAGAAGGTATGAGATGTACTGAGATGGTGGCACTGGAATTAGAAAGGCAAAGGCAGCTGGATGAAATAATGTGCCTTTAGGAACTGGGGCAGGTTCCCCACAGGTTTGGGGAGGGGCACCACTTATACACATGCTCTTAAGTTTCTCTTTTCAACAGCAAGAGCCAAATCCTTTTTTAATCGTAAGATTTAACATGCTAATATTACAATTCAGAAAGCTTCTGATGTATGAACACAACTCTTAAGTTGCTCGTGAATATATATATTCCTCTGAAAATGCAAAGCATTAATAACATTTAGAATAATTATATTTAAAAAATGCGCTTTGGAATCTGCACAGCCCGAGATACTCTCACTTGAGAGGGTCTGCAGAGCTCACAGGATGTATCACTGCTATAATCCATAGCAGGCAACGAGAAGATTTGAGGGGACGTGGACTATATGTGGCTGAGTTAACATCTGTAAAACGACTACCAGGCATCGCTGTAGGTCTTGGAACAGTAATTGCTACAGAAGAAAAAATATTTATACACAGTAACCAACGTTTAACTGGGCACAGGGAAAGGAGAAGATCCCTGTACGTTTTTAGCTGCGCCTGTCTATTAGACAGCTTAGTTAGCTTTAGGTTACAAGTTTTAACTGATTTACAAATCAATGTTTTCTTTCTAAAACAGAGATTGACATTTAAACTGAAGTAACAGTTTAAATTTATTTTTCATAACCTAAGTTGTAAATGCCTAGGAGTCCGAGTCATGGAAAATTTTTTAATTATCACATGAAACATATTCATTTCTTACCTGTTCTAATTTTATGTTCCATACATATTGATATTTTATGCTTCCCTGTATTTTGATATTTAAGGTGTTTAAGATGCATAAAATGACTCCACAAAATCTTTTTCCTCAAGAAAGAAAAATAAAAATGCCTCTCCCAAAAGATCAAGACAAATTACTTCAGATGTTCAAGTTTCAATCCAGGTTAATAAAAATATAACACAACTGCTCCTTTCAATTTTTCTTCTTTTCTTCTCTAATGTTCTCCAAAACAACACCCATTTATGCAACTGTAAGGCTGCCTTTATTTCACTTCAGAAGAGAATTCGACCAAAAGTCAATCAGATACTCAATAGGGAACAAGAATCTCCACAAGAACAGGTTTTGAAATAATGATTTTGCCTGTTAGCAGAATTTTATTTTACAAGAAATTCCTATATAGGCAAATCCTGTACTTCTTTTTTTGTATTGTATTGTAATAGGTTTGATCTGAGAAGGTCAGATGAGACTAAATACAAGCAGGAACGGAAATTCTGAAGGAAAGACAATTCAGCATTTAACTAAAATGATAAACTAAACCAAAAAACTAAAACAATACTTTATGAGAAATCCTATTGGTATACACAACATACAAGACATACAAACCATCAAAAGCATTCCAAATATCCTTAAGGTTTAAAACACAAATGATCAACTCACCTTGGCACATTGTCAGCACTGAAAAAACTGCTTAACATTCAAACCAGTCTGTAGAGTAGACATATTAAAGCCTCTAAAGCACATTATCTACTCCTCACAATTAATAAATTATATCAGTTGCTCAGAAACAAATATTTTTCCTCCCTTTCTATTTTTCCCCCGAATTTTAAATATATATATATATATATATAAAGCATAGCAGACTGATAATATTACTGCAAATGCTGTGAATCTGAACTAGGACACAAGCGTTAAGAGTGAGCTGCAATTAGTGGTATTGCCACACTGGGTCATTTGACAGTCAGATCCAGATGCTCCTGTTGATCAGCCTTTTGTCTGTCCTAATAAGGCATTAAGCAGCAGCATTCTTTTCCAGAGAAATAGGAACAGAACTAGAACTTTTTTAAAATCTCAGCTGGTTTCAGCACAAACATCCTGAAGTAAGGGGCCATTATTTCAGTTTGTTGTCATAAGCTCAGTAAATCAAGATATTTACATGTTTTGATATTTACATTTACTGTTAAAACTGAATTTCTAATATTAATACTAAAATTGCAAATGTGTCTCATCATAGGAATCCAACTTTTGTAATTTCTTTTTAAAACTAAGACCTTTCAAAGCTTTCACAGAATGCCCTTTCCTTCTAGGTGTATTCTTCTACAAAAAGCAAAGAGAGTCTGGACAAAAACTGCACAAGAGAAATTGTCTAAAAAGACTGATATATTTCTTAGAAAATAGCTTTCTAAACACATTTTCAAACATGCTTTCTGTTCTGTAGTCACTAATGCATTTGTTTCTACTTTACCTTGACAATCTTGCCAATCAAAATTTAAAAATTCTGCACTGAAACTTTTTTTTCAACATATTTACAGTCACCCCTAATTTATGCTGTGGGTAAAAGTTCAGACATGCTACCCTCAATTCTCTTCTGCTACCCAGGCCAGCAGTAAAGATCATTAGGCCAAGGCAGACCAGGTGCAGACTGTTTGACACATTCTGCTCTTACACTGAACCACAGATAACTATTAGGTGGGTTGTCCTTGCCTGTGCCTCGTATTGGGAGCTGCTGCTTACATTACTGTCAGCATTTACAAATTCCTCTCCAACTTACCAATTCCTGATTCCTAAAAGCAAAGAAACGTTCTTGTGCCTTAAAAACTTGATTTTATATTATTAAATTGTATCCATTCTTTTAGTACTCAAATCTATGAGTTTATCTCATCTTCCTTACAGGACAATCCAGTCCTCCGATTAATAAAAAACTTTCTGAACTCTTTGTAGCCTACAGCTTTTAATAAGAAGAGACATAACTCTTGCACCAAGATTAATAATTAATGTACTGAGACAGGATTAATTTCAAGACTGATTTTTGAAGAGCACAAGTAATATTGCTTTTAGAGTACAGGTGTTTGCAGCGTTCTCCTTGGTCAGCTTCTGATACAATTTATGCTTTCTCTACTGATCCCAGTAGTTTTCACAACCTCTCATGGATACTGTATCCAGTCATTTACAGAAAGTTGCATAAGATCTATTTCATTCCCATAACGCATTCTTAAATGTAGGAAAAACCCACATTCTTAAAGTGCCAATAGTGTCTTCAGAACATAAGAATAACATTTATTCTTAAAAATTAAGTGGGAAACTATTTCCTGAAAATATACACTTCTTTTACAAGTTTGGACAATTTCTATATTCTATCAAGCAGCATAATCCACTGCAAAAATACAGAAACTGAATACAATGAAACTGAATTGGTTATACACCAATTCTGCTGAAGAGGATCTTAGAAGGAAAGTGGGAAGGCAAGGGAATATTTTTAGTAGGTCATAAGATACAAACATAAACCAACTATGTCATGCTGTTGTAGAGAGGGAATTCCTCATATGAGGATGCTTAGTCAGGCGCCACAGCCCACGGCACAGATGAAGGTCCTCTCTCATGATGCTCAGTATTGCAACAGCTCAAATACATTTGTTTTTAAGCTTCCAAAACCAGATGCAGGTCAAATCAGAGCAGTCAAGAAACTGTTCCCAGTAGCAAGCAGTACCAACATCAAACCCCTGAGAAAGCACAATAATGATAACCCAGAAAGAAATCAGATTACCTCACCCAAGACTGCAAAAACTGAATGTATTGCAGTTTGCAAGCACTTTGAAACACAATTTTTATCCATATATTAGATTCAGTTTTATGAACTGGTATGGACACACACTGCCTTGGCAGAAGAAAGCACTTCTGGAAATGGAATGATGAGTACAAAACACAGTAAAGTGGTCAGGGAAGGATTTAGTCCAAATTTAGGACTACATTCTTGTCTCTGAGATCAATTTCTGACAACCTGTTCTACAAACAGGGTACATAAATACTGCAAAACAACGTTCAATAAAAGGGATTACATGACAGGGTAGAGCTATGAAACACAGTGTGCTGTATCAAGCAATAACATCTTTGTTGCTCCACAGCAATAATATATTTTAATACTTCCATGCTTCAGGTTTTCTGGCACCTACTTGCAAGAGCAGGAAAGACTGTTTCTCTCCCAGCCTTCCCTATCTCCTATCTGTTTGGGGTTTTTCCCCCTCTTCTGTTTCCCCTTTCTGCATTCAAAACAAGTTACAAATGTTTTTCTCCTTTCTGCTGATACATTTGGGGTTGGCTACGCAAGAGCAGGAGTTCAAGACAAGATGGATAATACACACAACAGTTTCAAAAAAACCATGAGGTATCTGGTTTGTCTTCCTTATGGTCATAAGCTGTGCTTCATAAAGAAGCAGATGACACTCAAACCCAAAAATACAGAGGAATGCTTGTTTGCAGACAAATTTAAAATCCTTTTTGCCATTCAGAAGATCCAAGTTTTTCTAACAAAACCATTTTCAGATGCCCCCTTTTTTTTTTTTTTATTTCTTCCACTCCAGCTTATAAACTCCTTAAATTCCAAGCACCTACAAGAACAGAGGAAGGGCAAGAGTTTGTTTCAGGAAGAAAACCTTGTTTAATAAACTTCAAACATTAGGTTTACAAATTGTGCCAGCAGCGTTCCATTATCTTGTTTCTGTAAATGCTGAACAGCCTGGGAAATTAAAAGAAGCTTCGTGTTGCAGTGACAAAATTAAGATAGGTTTTGGTGTACCTATCAGTCAGCTGAAATGCAGATATTAACATGCTAACTTTGTGGATGCTTGAATGACATAAGTGTCAAGATGAAAGCAGTTGACTCAAATGCAATCTGAATTAGATAGAAGTGGAAAAGGAAATGGGGAAGAACTTTGAGGAAGCAGCAGAATTCAGACTTCATTTTCTTAACCTTTTTTTTTTTTTTTAAGATAACACCACAACAGCACTCAAATCCTAAATGCATATAATTCCAAGTGACAACACTGAACACTAATGGATCTGCAGTTACGACACTGTATTACTAGTTTTGCTCCTCACCATGCTCTGCCTTGCCTCTCTTTCCCCTATCACCATTAAAACACTTCTTCTCAAGGTGCAGTATAAGTTTTATCTGAATAATCTTCCCGCTCCAAGTGTTAGGACAGAGAAGGACTAGAGACAGGCCATGCTTCCCTATCTCTCCACCTGGCTGAAATATTTCTCATGTGCCAAAACACGCATCCACAAAAAGCACCTGCTCATGCAACAAGGTAGGTGAGGACGGACTGTGGGTCTCCATCCCAAGATAACTGGACCGCTGGGTGACAAGTCTCAGCACCAGGTGGCTCACAAGATGAAATGCCACAAAGAAGTGCCTAACACCACTTCATCCTCCTCACACAGAACCAGACTGGCTGGAAGGCTACTGTCATCTAAAATGTCCTGCTGGTAGCTTGACTCTCTGCAACAGTGAAAAGTAAAACTTGAATGCAGAAAAATCCATTAATCTGAGTACCCTCCTGACAACCAGAACCAAATTGTTTCCTTCTGGATGTGCTCTCCACCCAAGGTGACAACACTGTTCTGTCACCTGACAGAAACTGCATGCAAGGGTTGTCCAAAAGCCACGGCACTTAAGGGGTTCACCAGCAAGGCCATGAGCATGACTGAACACAGAGTGCTGTATTTCATGTCACATCATCATTGGGCTACCTCAAAAGAAAGCAGCAGCAATTTTCTAAAGCTTCTGGAGTGCTCAAACCACCTCCTTGGAGATCATCTCACTTTCTACAACCCACCTAAAAACTTCAGCATGAGAAGGACTGTTCCAGGTGACATGGCCTGAGTTGTAATGTGAACACTAAAGGCTGGAACTACTTCCAAGACGACCCTGCACCATCTCATGTTGGTTACTTCTGTGGTTGTTAGTGTTAGGAAATTGAACATTTCAGAGGAGAGGATATGCTTTACACTGTATGAGTTGAACAGACAAAAATTAACACAACAATTCCATACTTTAAAGTTTTTATTTTTTTGTGTTTTCATCACAATACAGGAATAAGAGACTATGCTTAACATTTGGTTGACCTCTAAGGAGAAATCCACTAGTGAATATTTCACTGACAACCTTTGCACAGAGCTGAACATGCAAATTAACATGAATAGAGCTTCAGAGAAAAGATAAAAATTACACTGTTTCGGAATGCTGAATGTAAATACATCATTTTCAAATGAAACTGTCAAACATCTTGTTGTGGTGGTAAAAACCAAATCACTATGCAAAATGATAATACAAGAAAAGTCAATTGTATGTTTCTAATAATAAATGCTCTTGTGGCTTTTGAAGTCACAAAAAAACTCTTGGCTGAATTGAAGCATTGATTTCTGTAGTTATTTATGTGCAGTTCCTATTAGAATTCTATTGAATTCCTTGAATGGTGAATGGAAGTGCTTTTGAAAACACACACAAAAACTGTTAAACAAGCGACAAAATAAATGGAAAGTGTTGTGTTGCAAAAAAAAGTTTCAAGAAGTCAACAGAACATTTCAACATTTTTTTTTTCAAGTGCAAACATGTATGACATGGTTTGACAGAAATTAAGCGTAATACAAAAACAACATACAAAATACATTTCCCCATCACTCCTGAAAAGGAAGCATAAACACCGGTATTTGCTTCTCAAACATTCTTTCAAAAATTCTTGCAATACTCTTAAAACATATTCTATAGTAAAACATGGGTTTATTGCTACAGAATTTTAAAATCTATCACTCCACCTTTTTGTCCACTATACACCCAATATAATGATATTTTATGTGTACAGATATATTTGACACGTACAATATATGTGAATTATATTGTGCTATGAAAATAAGGATATCTATACATTGCCAAAAACCTTCATTGCGCATTTTTCTGAGTAGTCACAATAAACATGAAAAGCAGATTTTTACAATGTGGCTTTCTGTTTACAGCAGAAAAATAACATAAATAAGTTTACCTTCAGAACTACTGTATCAGATTATCCTTATCTGAGACCACATCTGTTTTCCCATGGAAAGTAATGAACACTTCTTAAAAAAAAAAAATCTTATCATAGAGTGCTCTTATCTTTAATGACTTAAGTAGTAGCTTATTTTGAAGCAACTTAAAATTATTATAATAGCAGTACTTGATACACATAAGGATTAATTTTTTCTATCTTTTTTTTTTTCTTTTTCCTAATGACTTGTGATACATTAATTCTGATGAACTATGACAACTACTTCCATTTTGGGAAATCCAGTGCCAAACTGCAGTTATGCATCATCTTTCTCCCTAACACAATTACTTGATTTGCTATCTCACACTGCCCTCACATGAGGGACAGAACTCTGGTCATACAACACATTCTAGTTTGTTATACACAACTGCTAGAGCACACACAATTATTTGGAACACCAGAATAGAAAACATATTCAGAATGAATATGAAAGACTTCAGTGGAAAATGCCTTTTGCAGATATCAGAGTAACTACAACCATTTCCCAGAACAGTTAGAATTAAAATCTGTTTGTCTGGAAGGCAAAGGGAAAAAAAATACTGTAAAGAAGTAGACTGAAAAATGCTTACACCAATGTAACTTAGAAATAGAAACCAGAGATTTGACAAAGTAGCTTTATTGGCAACATAAGTTCTATTCAAGGGTAGATGAATGTTAGCTGAAGTTTCAGATGTTAATCAGGTTTTTCTTTCAAGCTACTCTCTCAAATACATTTCATTAGTTTAATTTCTACAAAGTACTTTTATTTCTCTTTTCTCAGGATCGTCTATGTGCTTTCAATGCCAAAGAAGTTATTATCTGCATCACCCTTATTCAGAGAAGGATGCTTTTTATGAAAATCCTTCTGCAGAAAGCATCTAGCATTAATGAGCTCACACATAGCTTTCCTGTAAAATGAGGGAGAACATATGTAACAGGGAGGGGGGGCAGCAGCAGGATCATTAACAGGAGGCAATGCCTCCGCTAGTAACTACAACCAAGTCTTTTAATTGCTTACTTCAGTTTTATTAAATAGCTTACAGCTATCTAGAGAATTTCTAATCTTTCATTTAATTAATCTCAAGAATGAAGTTCTCCTGCAGGAATTTCCTCATGGAGGACTTTTTGTCAGATGTTCATTTTCAATCTAGTTTCTAGTCCTCTACTGAGGAATTCTGTTCCAAGTGTAACTGTGTATATACATAACCTTCATGGTTACTCATGCCTCATTTTGTTACTGTATGTCTCTCAACATTTTAAGTGGCATATTTTTGAAAGCAGAGATATTTTAATTAATGTTTGTATTAAGTCTGTTATTCAGTTCTATAAAAATTACATAACTATTGCAAAGTTTGAAAATAATACAGTTTCTGCAAGCACATAGACCATGGAAAGTCACAAACAGCTTTACAAAAAGAACCCAGAGGGCATCCAATGCATTCCACGCCTCCCTAGACACACACTCACACCAAGTCACTTCCCCCAGCAGATCTAAGAACTGTAGAACAAAGGATTCAAATCTATCTTATCTAGGAGATAAGGGAAGAGACAGTATCACCATTGCCTTAAGTCTCTAAAGCAACAGCAAACATAGTAAGTGAAGATGACCAAAAATTATAAGCAGATCAAACCACACAGAAAAACAAAGCAAAAAAAATATTTCCCGAAAACAATCTCCAAAACAACAATTATTTTCTTAGTCTGAAATATGAATATCCGAAGGTTTAAAAAATCCAAGCCACTTCCAAGCTAAGTGGTTTACAAATTTGACTTATATATGTCAGTATATCATAAAATGAAAAGAGAAGCAACATTTTAATTAGTGAAGGGTTCAAAAAAGTTTTAAAAGGTAAAAAATTTTAACACCACTAATGTTCTGTCCCTCCTCACCTATGTACACATATAGCAAACTTGAGAAGAGATGACACAGCACAAACAGAAGCAACGGTATTAGCCCTGTACTGAAGCATCTAAATCAGTAATCTCATTTAAGCTCATAGGAAAACAAGTAAATGAAAATAATATTCAAGTAACTTGGAGGTAAGACCCCATAATACAGCCTTCTGGTCTATTTGTTCCATTGTAATGCCACTTCTGTATTTCAGTTTCCCCCTCCTGTGGCTGTGCGCACCACAGTCATTTCAGCAGAAGCTTCCCATGAGGTCATAAGATTTGTTGACATTAAACAAAAATCATATTCAACTTTCCTTTTTATTATGTTTATCAAAACCCTGTAACTTTTATAATTATTGCAGGGCAGCTGTTCTTTTCTCTTTCCCCTCTTCTCCATCCAGACTTAGACAAAGATAATACATCACCCCCTCAGTTTTAGAGGCAGACACATTTCAACCTTTCAAAACTCTTTTTCACAGACATTACATCTGGAAAGGGCTTTCCAAATATTAAAGAAGTCAGCTCCATGGAAAGCAGGTGCATTTGGATGAGCTAACAGGATGCAGTATCTTCTTACAGAGTCAATACACAAGCCTAAAACATAGTAAGTGGAGAATTACTTGCAGATTAGGATTCCCAAGACTCACCCATAGCCTCATTTGCACTCAAGTACTAAAAACAGACTGCGGCATCAATCCTAACAACAGCCTGCGTCCCAAAAAAAAGGCAGGAGTCTCTTCCAAGGGAAGTCTTAATAGCAGCTCACAGTTTGGAGGTTACAGGCCATAGATTTAAAACTCAAATGCCAAGTTCTATAAAATTTTTATTTTTAGTAAGTCAAACTAATTGATACACATCCCTTCTCCTAAAGTACAGCTTTTCTAAATAGGGGCACTCTATAAACTCAGTAAAACATTTTAAGAACAGTACTGAGCTTCTGTGCACTTCAGAGGCACAACACAAAGCTGGCATATGCAGTGCACATACACAATCCGTATGGGAAAAAACAACTTACAATGCAACACATCGCTGGTCATCAGCACTGGTCATCTTTAACCCCATTCACACATCAAAAGACAAAAATATGTCTCACTTTTTCAGATGACACCAAAAGCTTGTTGCAAGTATCAAGATAGACAAATGCAAAGTGACATATGTTAATTTTAACTCTCTCCAAAGCCAATTTTTCATGGGAAGACTGCAGGTTTTTTCCCCAAAAACATCTCTGAATTCACTGACAAGGTTAGTGGAAACAAAACAAACCCACAGTTTTACTATGTGATTTTCCTTCTAAATTATTTTGTCATCTTGTTAAGCAAAAGCATTGAATCACAGCTGTAAAATCAGGGAAGCATCTTTTTCTTTCCCAAGAGAAATACATCCCATTTTGGATTATTCTTTTGTTCAAATCAGTTATGGCAAGAGCTTTAATTACAATTAACATGTTTTGCAACTTGCAACTATTTGACATGGCTTAAGAAAACATATAGGAAAGTATATTTTAGCCATGAAGAAATTATCTGTTCATCCAGACAAAACTGTGCTAACTTGGAATTTCAGAGAGCATCAATAGTAATAACTGTTCTACCACTGACAGGTACATTTTCTATGTGCTCTGACTGACCAGGTGGTAATTCCTCTACCTGAACAACAACATTTCTAGTTCTATTCAAGGCTGAACTAACAACGAAGTTACTTCAGCACTGCCACTCTGCTGGCACATGAGAGGGAGCACAAGCTCTGGTATGTTACACTTGAATCTCCTCTTTTAAAAACACAGCTTTGCAGTGTATCAAATCGACTTGCTTGACTCCTGCAAATACCACCTTCCGCTGAGAAAACACAGGAATCTCGCTTGTTAACCTTCCTCCAGGACAATGTATGACAGCACATCTCTGAGACAAAGGAGCCACAGCAGGCTCTTTCACCAGCTGCTGCTCTGGTTTACATGGAGAGTGATCTGCTGCAGATATAGTTTCAATGTCTGGTTTTTAATCTGACTGATGCCATTAAAAAAAATAAAATTATAAGACTTACCTAGGAATAGTTTTGTCATCTAAGAAAACATCTTTTATGTAACTTCCACTGCAGTCAACAGATTCTTAAGTTTCAGAGCAGTATTGATATAATTTGTTTCTCATTTCTGTCTTTTGCAACAAACAGAAAACATTGTTTGGAGGTTTGGTTGATGTTTTGGATTTGTTTCTTTTCTGGGTGTTTTTTTGTATGTCAGAGAGTTGTTGGTATCCAAATGCAATAAACTGGCCCAAGGACCCGGGAAGAGATAAAGTACACTCAACTGTCTTAAAAGTTAGTATCCTTTTAGAGACAAAATGTGGATCATTTGTTTAACCCAAGCACAGTTAACAGCACAAAACCAAATCAATTGAAATTGTTACTCCTAGCACACACTGAGGAAGAGCTTACATTTAAATTATTTTTTTCAATTAGTTTATGAAAACTATTAAACAAAATAGCACAATTACATGGAACTAAGGCCTCCAAACTAGAACATCATCCTAAAAAAAAAAAAAATCACCAGTTTGAACAAGGTTTTCACCATTTAGTAGCAGATATTTAGCTATTTTTAATTTAAAATCTAAAACCCAGATTAATAGGAGAACTGAATACATCCTCATTCAATCTAATCTACATCATTCTAATTAAAAAAAAATTCAAGTATGAAAATGTTAATCTTTAGCAGCACTACATTTGATTTTCATTTGAAGATTGGGGATTTTGGTCATGCAGAATAATTCAGTCATTATTCTCTAATCTAGTTACCCTGAAAAAAAGATAAGAAATACCCAGAAAGGCAATGTAAGAATGCATATGCCATAAGGAAGTGGATTATCAATTTCTTCCTCTTCAACCTTAGGGACGGCCTGAAAACTCTTAAGTGGCAGTGAAGAGTTCACTTTACTGCCCAATCAGTGAAAGTATTTCCCAGAGCATTCTTCATTACAGACCATAAGTACTCATAATTAAAAGACTGTTTATTTTTACAAGGATATTGGCCATTTCCCCCTTCCTCGTGTAACTGGCAGTGTCTCATGAACCACGCAAATGGAACTGCAGTTCTCATCCAACAGCCACCTTAGCCATGTCCAAGAAGTAATTGCAGTGTGAGACAAAGAAGTTGCCAAGAGAGGCCTCATTGCATCACCCAATCAAGTCATTTTTTGAAGGTACATAAGCTGAGAGAGGAGAAGATGGTTCAATTCTCACACTTAAAACAGAAATTCACCTAGTTATGCCTGTCTGATCTACCTGAGAAACTGAGTGACCACCAGCTGTAACACTGCACACTGTGTGAACAGCCAGCACACTGTAGGATGCTGTAACACCACACTCTCATAACCTACATCTGGACATCTAACTCTGTTATGTCAACACATCAGTAAAACTTCAGTGAACACAATAACTGCTGTAAACTTATTCTGCAAGTGACAAAGAGCAACAGTTTTCTAATGATTCTGAAATTCTCCAAAATAAGGACGGAGATTTTAAATATGTACCTGCATATATAATTCATAACATACCAGAGAAAACTTACCAAAATTTCAGAAATTAAAGGTTTTCAAAAGCCTACAGAAAATTATTTTTGTGCTTCTTCAGTGGATTTCAAAGCCTCAAGGAAAACCAGCCTCTGTTCCCAAACAAGCATATAGGAACAGCTGGCTCAGACAGCAAAGACCTGCTGTTGTATTACCAGGCCACTGTTGAGCTCTTTGGGTTTTGTCTCCTGCTCAGGCCATTCTCCCCTCCCTTTTCTTTTCCACCTTCACATTTCCTTCTCTCCACCACAAACAATTCCATATTATACACGTATATAAGACAGTTTTACCGTTGTTTAGGTTGGAATACAATAAAACCCATGAGAATTTCGTCTGGGCATTTTATGAAAAGTGACAGCACCAGAGTGAAAGTGTGGTATTTAAAAAACAAAACAAAAAAACCCCAGGCAACCATCTGCTGAAAGATTCTCTTGTTTGACCATTTTTATAACTGGTGAGAATGGAAGTGAGGTGACACAGAAACAGGATGTGAAGGCATGGGATTCATGTGATCTTGTACTGAATTTAAACCCGGACAGGAGAGGGGGATGGGACAAGCGGACAAGGCAGAATGGTAGGATGAAGACCCAAGAAGACGGACCACAGAAATGGGCTACTCATCAATTTAAGAAAAATAATCTACCAGTGACTTCAACAACAAAAAACATGCATACGCCTACTATTCATTTTAATTAAAGTTCTGATCAGCTGAAAAGTTAAAATTGAATATTTAATCCACCATAATTTTCAGAAGACATTTAGTCAACCCATTTACTACATCCAAAGTCTAAACTGCCAAAAGCAGGCTTTGCTTCTCATGTACAAGTGAGCTTTAAGGGTGGACCACCCTGAGTATCCTCCCCTCCAGTATATTCGAACGGGTAACTTCCACTTAGTTCTCCAGAACACAGCTGGAGAGTGTTCATTCCACTTTCTATATGTGAGCTTAAATCAATGCACAAAATTCCCATGTGCATTCAACAAAATATTCATAAAATAACCCACTCTAAATAATAAACCAAGTGAAATGCAATCCCCGAGTGCTGATCAGGACCTTTCAGCAGCACTGTTACAATGTAAAGCGATTTTTAAAAAAACCCTTTTATCACAAAGTAATGATGTCACACACTGCTGTATGAGGCTGCTACTCTGGGCACTAGCCTTGGAGCCCTTTGCACACTCAGAAGCCTCTGTGACACACCACACAAGCACAATCAAACACTCACACACAGCAAAGGCCCATGATAAACATCGGCCCAGTGTCTACAGAGCCCGAATGAATATCTGAGCTCCAGTTACTGCAGCCAGTTTTGTGTAGGTGGATCCCTCTGCCCAAACAGGGGTCACTGCAGGATCTGAGCCAAAATGATACACCCTGGACATTAACCCACCCTATATTCCAAAAGTGCTAATGGCGAGTAGTACTACATGAACTCTGCTCATTAATAGAGAGCTCATGCACTCCACAGAGCCAGCAGCATTACATCTAAGATTACAAGATTTTGGTTTTATTTATGCTTTACAAATATAGCTGTTAATAATAAATTAATTCTAGTCACAGAAAAACAGTACAGGCTGAACTTTCCTGCTGCTACAGTGTAAGTGTCCCCAACCCTGAAAGTATTTTTAGCAAGAGCGTTCAATCAATACTGCTGTGTACAACCTAAATTAGACATTAGCGGGACAACATAATTGTAAAGCATGACAACAAACAATACACTTCATGGACAAATTTGCTGAAAAAGAAGTAACCATCAAACTAAACTCTAAGTTGGTATACCTGATTCCAAACAAACTTAACTGCAAACATAAGGAAAACATACCAAAAGGTAAAATACTAATACCTTTCTGCTTGCTAGGAAAATGTATTTGCATTTCAATGTTTAATCTGACTTTAAGAAACTACAAACAAAAACACAGGCATAATATAAAAACACAGAGAAACTGTATTGACAACAAAATTATACCAAAAAAGTCATACCAACAGTTACATTTCTGAGTTTATAAAGCATAAACTAGCCTGGGAAACATATTGACACATGTGCACGTTTTCGTAAGCTTATCACCCAGAATCATATTTTATCAACATAGTGCAAGACGGAGTCATGCCAATATGTAAAAACAACTTTTTAGGTCAGTGAAGCAAGAAATCCATTGTCAAGAAAATGGCATCCATAAGATTACAATACTGAATATATTATGTTCAGGCAATGAACTGGAAAACTTTCCTACAATATACATACCTAATAAAAAAAGAATGGTTTTATCAATTCTGATCCAACTCATTCCTGCGTTTCTGCAACGCACACTCACAATGTGACGAGCTCATAAATGTCTGCATACATGTGAACATGCCGGTGGCTCCCAACACTATAGGGCAGTTATTTGCCAAAACAAGCAGGCAAACGTGCACTCACAAAACCCCCTTATACCATTCAACACAGAGTTTAGCTCAGGGCAAGAGAAATGCCCCGTGGGTGAGCAAATGTATGTGCACGCTGCAGTCTAACCATTATTCTTCAGCTGAGAACCATTAGCACTTCTGTAATACACAAATCACGTAAATATTTTCTGTCTAACAGCTAAAAAATTGTAACAGCTTGGCCACACTGACGGCCTGGAAGGGTGTAAGTGGCAGCACAAAGTTCATTCACGTGTATTTTACATCTGAGCGACGCATATTCTTTGAATAGACCAGAGGTGGGAACATTTCACATACACTGGCAGCTATCTAGTTTTAGCAAGTAGCTCTTGGAGGTTTTTGAAAGGAAAAAGACGTTATTCCTTTCCCAGCCGGTGCTGCAACAGCATGCACAAGTTAACCCATCACCAGGTACACCGAAAGCCTCTGTCGCATATAGACACAGCGATTATACAAGCCTTCTGCTCGAGGGAGACACTAAAAATGTACCAGAGGAATGCAGCGACAGCACTCAAACCTATTTTCCCTGCCCATAACCAGGGCAACGCGCACATGTGCCTAGAAAGCACAGGATCGCAAAGTTTTATATTAAACACGCTAAAATAAAAACCCGTTTCATGCGCTGGGCAGAGTTCACGGCATTCGAGAGACCCCGACCTGCCCCCGCAGCTCGATGCCCCCGAGGCTGTTTACGAGCCCCCACCCCCCCACC
>VZRE01011274.1:47778-169991 GCA_013396775.1 Cephalopterus ornatus | reverse complement strand
CAGGTGGCCTGTCCGTAAAAGAGAGGGGGCGGGACCAGGAGCCATCTGGCAGTCTGATTGGCTGGTTATTCCATCAATCAAGGCAGCGGTGAGCACGGATTGGTCAGCCGAGCCGTCCCTCACGTCCGTGGCTGTGCTGAGGCGGTGGGCCCTCGGTGGCCGGCGCTGTGCCGCCGCTGTGCGCTCCCCGAGCGGAGCCGTCCGTGCCCACAGGGGTTGTGCCCGTGGGAGCCGTGGGCTCTTCTTCTGTCCCGCTCCCTACGGAGGGAGGAAGTGAGCCAGAGAGGGGCAGTGGGCCTGTCTTAATGTGGTAACCCTCATGTCCACCCAGCCTCACCTTGCAAATGTCCCAGAGAGTCCTTTCCGCATGTATCTTTTTTCCAAGGTGTTAAATGTATTGTGCCTCTTGGCTACATAAAAGATTTTCATATGTGGCCCATGGGAAGGCTGACGTTCAAAGACATGGTTTAACACAACTCCGTGCTTTGATCTATTTTTATGTGTGAAAGAGTTTGGTTAAAAATTTCTTTAATGTCCATTTATTAAAATATAACCTCTTGCAACCAAGCTCTTTACCTAAAAACAGACACATAGAATATATAGAATCTCGGGAAAGACCCTTAATATTACCAAGTCAAAATGTTTGGGAATGAGTTCTTGGATTTTACAACTAAATTCCTAACCATAGCAAGATGTGGACTAATAGGGAGTTTGCATGCACTCTTCTAATTAGGAAGGTTTCTAAAATCTCATACATTTGATGTTTGAAAACCTTATGTACATTTCCAGCCTAAATTGTTCTTGTGCCAATTTTTTTCTTTTGCTTAAATAGCCCCTCCCTCTTAGTGGTGTTTTATCCCAATTACTTTTAAGAAAGCAGTCGTGCCCCCATCATTTTACTAGGCTAAATAATCCAACGTCTTTTAACTTTCTTTCCCTTTTCCTGAGTCTTAGGACATACAGGATTCCCCATATCTCATCGTTTTTCAGGAAGATGTTAAATCAGATGTTAGAAGACTGAATTTGGGGAAGGCAGTCAAGCAAAAATTTCAGATAATGCACAATCTCTGGAACACTTTTAAATAATAGAATTCTTAATGATTATGAATAGAAAACAATTACAAATTGCTTGGATTTAAAGTTTTTTAATGAAAGTCCATAAAATTACAAAGCTTGAAATGTGAATGATTCCCCTGAATGGAACAATTCCTAGATTTCATAAAGCCCCCAGATAATATGGACAGCATCAGTAATGCCGTTCCTTATTGCATCTATGTTGCTCCAGCTTTTCTCGAACATCTTCTTAGTTATATTGACAAACTGTCTCTATTTGGTGCATGTAGGGAAATCCAACAACTGCGTCCTGCATTTCTGAGCTGCTGCCAGCCTCTCAAGCAGGGAAGATGTTCTTCTGTGCATTAAAGGGATCCTTAGCTGCTGAGTTGTCTTGGTTTTCTAATAATTCTCTTTCATTTCATTGTAAATTTAGTCAAAAATTGCACAGATACATTTTAATCCCTTTGAACTTAAGCTTCAAAATCTGCCTCTCACATTTTCGTATCATTTTCTTTTCTTGTGCACAGTTTATGTTAAACATGCAGTTACGTTAAACATGCAGTTATGTTAAACATACAGTTATGTTCAATTTGAGAAGAACAATAATTAATACATTACCTTATCCAGAGTGTGTGATAGAGAATCAATCCAAACCACTCAACGTGACCGTAAACTACACAACATTTTTTTGGCAAATGTGACCTTGCACTGTTATGAAAGGATATGTTCTGCTAATCTAACACAAAATTGGTGACACGTACTGGTGTTAAAGGCTGGACATCCCAAAGTTATTTTCTCACAATACGTTGTTATTCCTGCATTTTGTTGTTTACAGAAGACTTGATTAAAAGCCCTAAATAAAGGCAGTGGAAGATTCCCACCATGTGCAAAGTACTTCAGGTCAGGCCTACACATTGCAAGAGCACTAAATGTTTTAAAAACAGACATTGAGACAAAGTTTTCCAGCTCATGCTCTTAAAAAAGCAGTAGAGCAAAATTGCACTGCAGGGTGTTTGAGTACAGACATTGCTCAGACCTTACAATGAGGAGTTCAGCAAAGAACTTACTTTGCAGAATTCTCAGTTATGTGTTATATACCCGCAGCCATGACTTTCCAAAATTATGAATAAGAGAAAGTGAACTGAAATGTGACTCTGTCATTATTTACTCAAAAGAGAGCACATTTCTTTCACATGTAAAAAGTGCATTCAGCTCATTTCTCTTTCAGTGGCATGGCTCTTTCATATAACAGCAAGTTTTTGGCTGCAGTCTGCGTGTGTACATAAGCAATGAAAGCTGCCTTTTGCTAAGATATTTTGCATAGCAAGAGTTTAATTTTTGAACTGGTGCATGGGGATTTATCTGTACTGTGCTGATGCGTTTTGAGGAGGACATGTTATCTCATGGCTTGTTGCGTCCTGCTAGTAAACACCAGTACCTTAAACTGTTTGGTACAAGTTAAACCTCACAGATCTCGTGAATATGTAGGAACAAACAAAAGCTTTTCCTTTACTTAATAGATCTGTGGTATGTGTTTGTGCCAACAACCTTATTACTCATGCAAGACCTGCCAACCAAGCTGTGATAATTTATGTGAGAGAAATGTATATTAAAAATGTGAATGGGATTTTAAGCCTCTCACTGAAATACCATGCAAACTGCTTTGTGGCCAAGAAGACGTACTTAAACACTGCATTACAGCAATTCAAGATAAATGACTCTCACCACAGGTGGAGTTTAGCTGTGAAAAGAGGAGACAAGGCACTTAATCTTAACACTGAGCTTAATCAAGCATAATGTACGTTTATTAGCAGATACGTTTTCCATAAAGTAGCGTCCTGATTCAGCAAAGCCCTTGGACCATACATGCCTTGCTCACGGAAACTTCAGGGGCACAGGCACAGCCTTAGATTTGGCTGAATCCCATGTGAAGTGTGCCACTGATCAGTATGAATGGCAGGCAAGTTTGTGCTCGCTTTGGGATCCCTGTTAACATGTCCATAGTATGGACATAAATACTGAACATTTTTGTTCAGCAGCGTCCTAAGCTACGAGGACAGAATCATTTCGCTGTTTGGGGCAGGGACTCACTTTAAGTTTGTGCAAAACCTGGTGCCCTAGGGCTCCACAGTACTAGCTGTTGGACAACTGTGAAATAATAACTTGTGCTAATAAGCTTGCTGCAGCTATCATCCAGTCTGGAGGCTGGCTGTATTTCTCTTATAAATATATTTAAAAGATAATGCTCTAGGAATATAGTGAGAATGAAAGATGGTGAAAACACCAGTACCACACTTCACTAAGTCTTTTTTTCTCCATCCACTCTTCAACGAACTCCTTCGTCTTTAACAAACATCAAAGCACTGCAAGGTCAAACTTTTAGATAGCCACTGCAAATACCCCAGCCTTTTTGTGAATGCCACATGTGCATGCACTTGTGGAACACTGTTATTTTCTGCTTCTATCCAAAAGGAATAGCAGAAACTCTGGCAAGTTAAATTGAAGACTGTAATAAAGCAGGTCAAAAAAATATTTTGAAGCATAAAAACTTTTCCAAACACATCAAGAACAGGAGATCTGCCAGAGAATGTGAGGAACTAGCCGCAAACAGAGATATAACAGAAGCATCCAAGGAAACCACAGGAGAAAACTAACTACTTTTTTCCCACCACTGTTCTTTATGGCAGATTTTGAGGTGATTGCCACAACAAAACGTTTTTTAGGAGCATGGACAGAAGAAACATATTCACAAAACTGAATACTTGTGGTTTTGGAGCCAGTCAGCAAACTGTACAGTACCTGCCTGCCAGGACATCGTGTTTCTCACCCCAGGGTTCAAAAGGAACTTGGATCTGAAATCGCCAAACTATTAACTGTGCTTTGTAATTTATGGTTTGGAGTGAACTCAGTTCTGGAGGAATAGAAAGTGGCATGTGACATTCCAATTTTTAGACAAGACTTCAGGGAAAACATAGGAATGACAAACTGGTCAGTCTAACATTTGGCTATCACCATGTAATAGGAAGATGTGGAAAATCCAAACCTGATAGTGCTTCAAAAATGTCAGCAAAGTCAGCAAATATTAATAAAGAGGAGCTGACTTATACAGACTGTGTATAAACACTGGGACACTGGAGTCCTCAGCCATAATCAACTCCAACTCTCCACTGGAGGAAGACCACGTTCATACCATCTTCTGCTGTCTCCTGCCTGCTCTGCTTCTCTTCCCAGCTTGCTTTTACTCTCAGTCTAATTTCCACAGGAAGAAAATCGAAGTGCATGGGACAGAGGGAGACAGAGTATGTTCTGGGTATCTTCCCAGTCTTACCAATAAGGGGACTGTAGACATGATGTGAAGAAAATTTAACATGCAGCCTGGGTGAAGCAATCACATACACAGATTTCGCCAAACAATTTTACAAAGTGCAGGAGGGGAACTCCTTTTGTGATTGATAAGCGCTTCAAAGGGAAGATGCATGGGTAAATTATCACGAAGAAGGGAGACCAGTGAGATTCCAAAGGGACCTGTGCTTTAAAACATGTTCACAAGCAGTAAGTGAAACAGGATTAAGCAGTGAGATGATAGCGTTTCCTAGGGATTCACAATTATGCGGGAAAACCAAAACCAAGACTGCTGGAACAAAATAGCAAAAAAAAAAAAAAAAGAAAGAAAGAAATCATGATAAAGTCGGAGTAGGTGATAAAATAGCAGCTAAAATGCAACAAGCACAGATGTCCATGAAAGGAAAACAAAAAATCTCTACCTTTGCAATGTAGTAGGCTCTAAATTAGTTAATATCAGTAGCAAAGATATTTTGGAGTCACTGTGGATAGTTTTCTGAAATTGTTATCTCAGTGCTCAGAGAGGCAGTTAGGACTGATAAGGGCAGAAGAGAATGAAAAAGCAACCATAAAACACAATGCTTAGGAATCATGTTCTTTCCTTTAATACAACACAAAATTCTGCTTATAACAACTTGACATGTGATAGCATCTTAAGGATTGGAATAACATAAAAAAACAGGAAAAAGAGTGACCAGATTGATCAGAAAGATGGAATGCCTTCTAAGTAAGACAGATCAAGTACTGTGGAACTACCTAGAAAATACATGACAAATGGGAGATATAATACAGCTATCAAAAATCACATCTGCATGTGAAAGGTGAACAGAGAATAATTATTAATTTCTTATGAGTACTACAATAAATCTAATAATATTTTTTTCAGATGGAAGTCTAAAACAAGATAAAGGAAATACTATTTAAACAACATCTGCTTAATTTGGGTAGTTCATCATCATGAGATCCTTTAGATGCCAAAAATACTATGGGCTGCAAGTTAACAGAAGAACAGGCTGCTTTGCAGAGAAATGGACAGAGACTCCAATTCTGTCCCTAGATAGCCAGAACTTGAGATGGCAAATAGGAGAAATTAAGCTATAACTGCTCTATACCCTTATATTTCTACTGTAGACAACTGCAGGGTGCCAGGTTATCTGGACCTTTGGTGGCACTCGGTTCAGCCTTTTTTACATTACAGCCACAGCAGAGAGTCATCCATCTCAGACATTTTGCTTCCTGAGGGTTCTGAACTTGAGAAATCCCAGTAAACATTTAAATGAATGAAACATCTAATGAACATTTTTAGAAGCTTAAAAGGGATGTGATCAACGTTTTGAGATGAGATCCATGAGTGATCTTATTTTAAGCAAACCAGTTGCATAGATACAAAGCCAAAAATGACCATTTAGACCTTCACTTTGACTTAGCCCAAAGAACCTCACCCAGTAATTTCTGCAGGAAGCCTATAACTTTGGTTTGAGCTATGTTGCATGTTTTAAAATAGTTTTTTCCTTTCCGAAGTCCATCATTAAGCAACCCAGCACTAACAGCTGCCACTAAAACCTCCTGGATTTGCAACTTGTCAGAAAATTTCTGGAGTATTTGGGAGGAAAGAAAGATACATGTAAAAAGCAAAAGAGTATCAGTGGGCTCCATTTGTGAGGAATTAGTTCGACTATTGATTCCTTTCTACGGTGATAAAAAAAATCCAATTAATATTTGAAATGAGCAGTTCAGACTTACAGGTTTTATTTTTTGTCCCCCTAAATTTATGTTGACCTGTATCGGGCTGAACTGTCAGGAAGGTAGACAGTTTTCTTTCAAAACTAAAAGTCAGATAGCACCGATTCTAACAAGAACAATGTAAGTGCACAGGTTGCTGTGTTTTACACTCAATGCTATTTACATTTCTGTTGCTAAGATCTCTACCTCTGAGTAAAGGCCACAGCACTTTATTCACTTAAGGTGACAGCAACTTGTGTAGATAAGCTGTACACATTGTACCTCTGTAAAGAAGTTGCTTGTTTTTGTTTTGTTTCCTTGATCTGCAAGGCAAGCACTAGAATGAGCTCAGGCTTTCAAGATGGGCAGTTTTCACATTTCAGTCTGTTTCAAGAAAAACATTGGGAAACTTTTTGAAAAATACAAATATATATAGAAGAGGGGAGGAGAAAATGACTTCTCTGTTATCCCTTCCCTTTTTTTTTTTGCTCCGGATTTAAAAAAAAGTACTATAGTGCTTGGTTACTTTGGCCTTTGAGAGGCTTCTTTACAAAAGTTTGCACAGAACTACTCACTCATCTGAAACACAGCAGAGACCATATGTCACCTCTCACTGCTCCACAGTTTCACAGTTGAGGTTTTGAGGTCAACATTGTCTGCCAACAGCAGCAGTGAAAGGCTTTTCCTACTCTGGTAAGCCATAGCCAGAAATGCAACTCCAGTCCTGAAAACACCTTTCGCCATTGCAGTATAACATGAAGTGTTTCAAAAGTAAATGTTCTTTACAAGCATCTCTCAAGAGAAAAATGAAGGAGTGTTTATTGATTGTTGTGGTTTGCTTTGACCTTGGTTTAACTATCTACTTGAGTGTGCAGTACAGAAAACTGCCAAATTTGGCTTTTCCTAAGAAAAAGACAAAAGAAGGCACAGCAGCAACTCAGCTAAACAAAATATATGTGCAAACTACTTCCTGGTACACCCACATTCTGACCTCCCTGCAAAGTAATTAAAATTGTCAAGACAGATTTTTGACCAGTTAAGTTCTTCCAGGAACTGTACAACTCATTTTGCATTTTTTGATTCATAGAACGTTCACTTTTTGGCTTCCTGAAGTGCTTCCAAAGTTCATGTTATAAATAGCAAAGAACATTAGAAGGCTTGGGTTGATAATGTAGAAATTAGCCAGATTAATTATAATAAAAAGCATCAGCATTTACAGAAAATTCAGCTCACTGCATTTTCTAATAGGATGAAAAAATTATTTTCAGATCAAGACTGCGAAAAGGTTGTATGTGTTCTTTTTACTTAAAAATATCTGTACCCTAAAAATAGCATGGATGGAGTGTACCGGATGACGTCTGAAACAACCAACAGAGACAGCAAGACCAATGGAACTTTTCAAACTATTTGCTGTCCAGTGAATAGAGCCCTGGAAAGATGCTTTCACAGACACAACACTGGCTTCTGGGTTAGCAGGGACATAGAAGAAGAGAGGAGCCAGTAAAGGGTGAGTTGTCAGCCCTATGGCCTGTTCTCTGGATTGAAACCAACAAAGCTCTGTATTGCATTTACACCACTATTCTACCTGCACCTTTCTTACTCAACTACAAAGGGACCACACACTGAGGACAGGATGGCTCAGTGCTTCATCTCACTGGTGACACCACCACCAAGGCTACCATTTAGTTGCAGATTTAATGTGGCTTTTATCTGATCTGTAGCAGGTCTGTAATGTTGCCCACAGCTTGTAAAATTTTCTTATTATCTAAGAATCTTAGCTTTCATGTACTAGTGTTATAAACAGCCATGGTACTGATAATAAGAATGATAATGACAATGTTTCTAGTCATAATAGTTGTGGGGACTTGGAAATAAGAAAGTAGAAAAAGCCAGGAAAAAACCCCAGAATGCAAATTAAAATGCACCTGTATTTTGTATTTCACAATCTTGGAAACAAGCTCTTTTTTGAATACTTAGCTTTACCAATAATGTTGCTTTTAGGACAGTAGAAAGTATTCATAAAGTAATTCCTCTCCATGTAAAATGGTAAAAATCCAGAGGCCTTTCCCTCCAGCTCCAGGCTCTCCCACTTACTGGACTGCTCTGAGAGTGTTTTTTAGTGATGTCTGCTGCCCTTCTTTAAGTACTCAAAAACCAGGGTAGTTACCCTGATTCCAGTGGACTTTTGTTTTGGGATTACTGGAGAGGACCCCCCCACCAGTTCAGAGGAATAGGAAAACATCAAGTAATGAGGGATTGGACTGAGATTAGGACTGAGTTTAAAGGCACTTCAAGAGATGAGCTGGGCAGCCCCACTGCTCACAGGCAGCACTGTCAGCTCTACTCCTTGCACCAATGTAGGGAAATGAGAATCCCCCACTTTACACCTTCTGGTGTGCTAATGGAGGTGAAGGAGTAAGCAGATCTGGTCTCTATCTTGCTTGGAAGATTTAGCAAGGACAAATACAGGATGGGTAAGCCTTGAATCTTCTGCTACATGTTTGTTAGTGCCACCAGGCTAATGCAGATCCTTCTGTAATTGCTTGCTGCATGTATGTGGCAACATACAGAGTCCTCATGAATTGCAAAGAAATTGTATCTCGGATAATTTTGGATTAATCACAGTGTTCTCTAGAGGTGCTGTTAATGAGGGACATACTTACCCTCTACTTTGTATTCCTGCCCAAGGCAACACATTTCCATGCCATATCATGAGGAACTGGCTCTGCAACCCCATCAATAATTTCATAGCTGTCTCGCTCCTCTAACACTGGAAGACTCTCCACTATGACCTGTGCCTAGAGGCAGATGCTGGTGTATGGATTTGTGCTTCTTTGTCCACCTCCCCATAAAATACTGAAGATATGATGCACTTGAAAAGTCACAATAAAGTTTGAAGAAAATATTTATAAAACAAGCCTTCTGTTCTTTACTCTGTTAAATTCATGATTCTTGAAAGTTAAGCTTTCTTCTCTTTTACCACGGATATACAACTGTAATTTGTTTATAAACAGGATATAATAATGACATTAAGAAAAAATTATGGTATAAATGTTATGCTGTTATAAATGTTATGCTAAGCTTTTCTTGCTGCTGTTAAATAATTACACAGGGACTCCATTTTTCAGGACCTGCTGAGATTTGAAATGTCTCGAAAGCTAAGCCCTTGAATCCCAGATTAAGCATGCAGAAAGGCAGCAGGAACAATTCCTGCTTTGCTTGTGCATTCACAACTTCCCTGAGCCCTGCAAGGTCTGGCTGCACCAGGGTCCTGGACTAGTCCTGAGCCAAGTCCCCCCTGAGCCAGATCTGGCTGTGGTGCTTCCAGCATGACCAGCTGCTGCAGTAACACCAGTGTCGTTTGGGTGGTGCAGAGGCTAAGTCAGGACAGAACTTGGGGAACAGCAGCTCTGGCTCTGTGGTTAAATTAGAGACAGCATTAGCATGAACTCAAGAAACTGAATTCAGGCCAGTGATAGCATCCTGCTCTGCCAGGATTACAAACCCCACATTGTACCCAGTTTACTGCAGCCATTTCGCAGAAACCCTTGAAGTGTTCTGCCGAATGATTTGTGGAAGTGAGTATTCCCAGTATTCTCTCTCCCCAACAGGGCACATTTTCATCCCTGCTGTGCACCAGGGTTAATGGCTCAGTTCTGCTTTGCGTTTTTTCTGTTATTTACCCTTTCTCCACTAGATGCTACACTGAGACCATCAAACATTTATTGAGTCAAATAACATAAATTTGAAGACTCAGCACAGAACAGAGTGTTTAAAACACAATAGTGACGGCATCGCTCTGTCTGTGTGTCTGTGTGGTGCGAAGGTGAGACTCATGCATCTCACATCAGAGTAACTGCACTGACTTCATCAGAGCTTCTCCCTTGGCACCGAGTGGAAGAGGGATAAAGCAAGCCTGTGTTTCCTGGCATTATTGCTCACATGCAATTGTATGAGGAAATTACCTAAATGTGTGAAATGGTTTACGAAGAGAGTGCCACAGAATCTAAAATTAACTGAACAATATATGTCGATACAATTAGCTAGGCGTTTTTTTCTCTTTATATCTTAAAAATCCAAAATCGCATATGCACACTGAGCTGAAAAATTACACCAGATGATATTTTTAATGAAGCTTACACTTCAAATAATATCACAGATACACATTGCTTTTCTTGATGTTATGCAAGCCTTTGACCCAGGCAGCTGGGGAAGTGATATGCAGTGTGGCTCCCACAGAGCCTGCCAGCCTGGTTTTAACTTGTGAATTGTGCAATACCTTCTGGTAAACAACCTGAGATCCTCTTAGCTTTCAGCGAAGGCAGGCCCAACCAAGCACTGCTGCACAGCCTTTCTCGTGTGACAAGTTTATTGGATAAATGCATTACAGCCTGTCTTGGAGGCTCTACTTGGACAAAGCAAAGCAAAGGTCAGAGACTGTTTCAGCTAATTAAGGTCTTCAGGGCTGTGTCTCTGTCAGGTCTTTGGTTACCCCATGTTCCTAGAGGTTTGCTTATTACGTATAACTTGCCATTTGTCACACTATTCAGAAATGCACTGCATGTTACGGTCCAACTAGTAGCATTTTATTGTTTTGGGAGAGGGGCAAATATAATTTGGGGAAACTTCAAAATGACCCGGTTAAGGTACAGCATCAGTGACATACTTCCTTTCCAGCAAAATCAAAACATGGCTTCAAAACTCTGCTATGTTGGCTTATCTTGCTTTAATTTGCTTATCTTAATCCGAGAAAAGAGCTAGAATAGAAAATGATGGTTTGTTGAAGCTGAATAGGGCTTTATAGCAGTCAGTATTTACTGTTCAGGAACCCAATCTGCTGCTGGTGTAATGAACTTCAAAATATACATATATACATATACATCAGCTAGGGATCTACAAAATATACAAAATATACATATACATCAGCTAGCAAACTAGGCCAGATGTTCAGCAAGCTGCCATTGGGCCTTGGCTTCCTTACTGACCATTCAGAAGCTCGTCCACAGATTAATATAGAGAAAGGTGGATTAGGAGAACAGGGATGGGGGAATCGGGGAATCTCCCTTTTATTTTTCCTGTATTCCAGTAGACATGGTAACGCTTAGATCAGTTTAGCCAGTAGCAAGATGCAGCATAATTCTAAGCTATGGACTCTGTACTGTGTTTCAGGCCAGAGATTTCATTTTGGCAAAATTTCATGTAATACTTTGCAGTAAGATTTAGGAGACTTAACCAAGGGTAGGAGTAAAAGCAGCAGATTCAGAACTAGTAGTTGCTAGATTTACAAGGAAGAGCCCTAAATATTTTTATGTTACACTAGTTACACTGAGAATCTAGTATTAAAAATACATGCTTGTGGTCTAGTAATTAATTTACTTACTATTTACTCCATCCGAAGAGTTAAAAACATGCACAAAGCTCAGCCACAAAGTAGGTCATAATTCTCTGAAAAATCAAACAAGAGGTCATGACCTAAATGAAATGGAGTTTGCTTCATAATGGTCCTGGGACAGAAGGGATTGGCCAGTGGTAAGGAATCAGCATGCCAAAGGGAATTGTAAATGGGAGCTCTGAAGAGCTTCTTGTCTCTTGTGGATGCGTTCATCTCCAGCTCAGGTCAGTATTGATTGAAAACTGTTATTCTGCACAGTCTGTTCAGAGCCCAGTGATGGTATCTGGGAATCGAATCATGTTCCCAGGAGACAAGCAGTCACATCACTTAAACCACTGCTAGACCTGAAATTAATTTCTAATTTTGCTGGCAGCCTTCCAACAGAGAGGTCAGGCTGAGGAGTAACTGTAAGGATGAGAATACCTCCCAGCAAAGCTGGAGGTGTACTGGGGGCACAGACCACGGGGAAGGGTGGATGTGGCAGGACAGCAGGTGGTTTGCATGTCTGCTTTTCAGGCAGAGGAATCCAGTCTTCTGGGTGCTGGTGGAGCAGCACATTCCAGTACTGCTCTCTGCTCTCCCCTGTGAGATAGGGTCCATGGCAAGTGAACAGCCTGGTGAGGGACTCTTACAGCCAGAGATGAGCTGGGCTGCCTCTCCCACAGCCCTGCCTGCCGAGTGCCTGTGGATAACTCCAGCCAGCTGTGGATAACTCCAGGCAGCACCAGACAGGTGAATCCCATGGAGTCAGACCGACAGAGGCTCACAGGGTGACAGAAAGGGACTTACAGAATTAATTTTGTGGCATGTTATTGCCAGTGAGGGAGGTAGGAGTAATACAAGTTTGATGGAGTACTGCAAAAGTTTAAATGATCTCACACGCACAGGTAAATATTACTCTTTATCTGCATGCACTAGGAAACAAAGCATAATATTCCCATGCTCCTTTCCTCTTCTGATGCCTTCTGTGTTTGGACAGCATCAGATCATTTTTGGTGGGGAAATTTTACTTGCTAAGGAATACTAGAGAGGAGGCATTTAGTTTCCAAAGTCCCTAGGTTGGAGCTTGTTCTTGTCACTTGTAAGGAGAAACACAAACATTATGTTAACCATACAAGGGACAGCAACAAAGCCAGGAAGTGTTGCAATATTAGAAAGTTTGCTTAAAAAGAAATAGTAACTGGAGTTACTGAAAGCAAGGAAGTAATTTCTGGGAGCCAGTGACTTTAGCACATTTTATATTCCTATAAGATTAGTTAATATTCTTGCAGGAGATTCTTGCATGTGATTGATCACACTGTCCTAAAACCATGTAGAATGATGCACTGCTGATACTGAATAAATTTAACTTACCTTCAAATCACAGTTGCTGAGTGTTTCACTGTCATTTTATGGTAAAACTAATCACAGGAAAGCCTGGATGAGTGATACCACTTTCAGGTTCCAAGGACAGGAAAATGCTTGCTCACATACCCCTAGGATATAAAATCTCAACAGGTTATCACTTTCTTATTTAGCACATTAGAGAAACACCGCTTTTGTGCTGTGCTGGTTTGGGCTGGGGTAGAGCTCATTGTCTTTATAACTACTCTAGGGCTGTGTTTTGGGTTTGTGCTGCAACCAGTGTTGATAATTCCTGGATTTTTCCATTATTGCTGAGCAGTGCTTGCACAGAGTCAAGACCTTTTCAGAGAGGAGGCTTGGGGTGCACAAGGAACCGGGAGGGAACACAGCCAGGACAGCTGACCCCATTTGACCACAGGGACATCCCATCCCATATGGTGTCATGTCAGCCCGTAGAGCTGGGGGAAAGGTTGTTGGGGGGCTGCTGCTCAGGAACAGGCTGAGCATTGTTCTGTTGGTGGTGAGCAATTGGGTTTTTCTGTATCACTTGTCTTTCTTGGGTTCTAATTCTCTCTCTTTCACAAGTTTCTTTTCATTACAAGTTATTGTTATTTTATTTCAATTATTGAACTGTACTTATCTCAACCCAGAAGTTTTCTCACTGATACCCTTCCAATTCTCTTCCCCTCACCCTACTGGAGGCAGTGAGTGAGCAGCTGTGGAGGGCCAAGTTGCCAGCTGGGGTTAAACCACAACGTGCAACAACTTACCTTATTATCCCCTCTCACTCCTCCAATTCTCCTCACTTCTCTCCCAGTTCCACTCTATCTTTTGCTTACTATCTTCTTGCCTTCTTGCCTGCAACCTCTTGAACTTGAATGAGTTTTTCCAGACTGATCATATGTAGGGCTGGTACAAGGTCATTACTTCTGGATTCATCTAAATGCTGCGTTGATCCTGATGCACTCCCTCACCTCCTCTTAGCACTCGTCCAACCACAGCATCTGACAGCAGGTCTCTGGCTCCTCTTACACTTTGTTCCTTTCAAAAAATTCCATCTTTTGAAAGGCGGAGAGTCCCATGTGCCATTTCTGACTCCTTTCACTGTCCTTTTTTGTGGCCCTGAGGATGCTATTAAGAAATCGCACCCACATTTTAGGGAAAGTAAAGAACCTCTGAGGGTGGGGCAGAGAGAGGGAATTAAGGCTTTGTGCAAACACACCAAGCGTGTTTGAAATGCAAATTTGCTGGCTGGTGGACCAAGTGGGTAACACAGCAGTTGTACCTTGGGGATTTGGAATATATCCTTACACAGAAGTAGGAGCTGTGGGAATTTTCAAAATAGAAGGGCTCCTTTTCATGTCTGCCTTGGACCAGTGATTTAATATGAGAATGAGACAAAGTGCTTCACCCAACCCCAAGCAAAGGAGGTTGTGCTGGCTCTCACTGCAGCACTGGGTGCACTGTTACACCTGCACTGGCAGCTGCCCTTCTCGTGGCATAAATTAGTCTTTTAATTTCTGCCCTCTTTGCAAAACCCTGACTCCCTTCCCTGCACCACTCAGGGTGCTGTGGCAGGTGCAATCTTGCAGAAGGGATGTGCTGCAATCTCCCCTCTCACTATCTGGTTCTCGGGTGTCAAGACTGATTGTTTCTCACACCACTGAAATAGCTCCCCGTGGGGGACACAGCACAGGTTCTGAGGCTGTTAGGGAGCAGGCACTGAAGCAGCTGTAGCAAGTCAAGGATTTTCATATACTGAAGCGCTGTTAATGCATCATACATGGAGTTTGATGCAGTAATGGAAAAATCAATTCTAGGATCACACATTCACCACAAGTGCAACAGCTTGTTGAGCAATCAGTAATTACACTTCTTGGTGTTTTATCCAAGCCTCATGATGGTTTTTTGTGGAACTTTTTGTACAGTAGTGATTTGCAAAAGCTGAGCAGAAATAAAGAGGGAAATACAATGCTCAATTAAAGGCAGCCTGGGTGCATTAATCTGATTTCTATGAGGCAAATTTACCACCTACAGTGGGTGGAATTCTCTAGATGGATGGTCAGACTGACTGGTCCTTGTAGCCTCCTCTGGCCCAAAATCCTCGAACTAATCCTGGATTAAGCTACGCACAGAGATGCCCAGAGCCCACCTGGAGGCTCATCACTTGTAATTTCTAACTTCACACCCCACCACCTTAGGAGCAGGATACAGCAGCCCAGCTCTGGGATATCAGCTCTGACATGCCAGCAGTACTGCCAAGGAGCTGTGTGTCTCAGGGCAGCCCGGGGGTCTGCTCTGCCAAACTAAGTGAAGAAGTTTGGCCCAGTGTGCCTCAAATCTATTAACATAATTTGACAACTGAAGGTCAGTTTTGATAATACTTATAACACACCTTGCTATATCTGGTAAAAGTAAGGAAGTCTTGGCTAATGCATTATTTAATGCTTTTAAATTTTTCCTGAAACTGCCAAGCTGTGGGGTTTTTTGTTGTTTGTTTTTAAGAGCCTGAACATCTTGGGTTTGTTTGAGTAAAATAAAGAATTAGATCCTGCTAGAATATAGTTTAAACATATTTTCTGAAGCTGAAAAATGGCATTAAGTTAGGTCTTTTCAGTACAAACCAGTTCAGGTAATATTGCATATTAATATTCCTTTCAAGAGAAAATATAAATGGAAAATATATATTTAAAATACAAATGCTTAGACATTCAGCAAATCAGATGTATTCCTGCTTTAACATCACACAGCCTACAGCTATTAGGTCTGAAGTGACTAAAATATCACATGGAACCGTGACTTGGCCAGTGTAACCTTGTGTCAAAGTCTTAGGCCTGCTTAGATCCACAGTGTGAGCTACCTGGAACTTGGCCTGAACGCACTCTGTCCTGTCTCAGCATGGAGGCTGCAGATATTTATTCCCGAGAGTTGCCAATAGCACCTCATTTTCTTCTGGAGTGGTCTTCAGAGGAAGCCAGGTACTTACCAAGCAAAGCTTTCCAGAATGAAGTGTGCTGAGGGAAAGGAGGCGGCATGAGGAGCCATAATACATCAGCCAGAGGCCACATACCAAGGATATAAAGGAAAAGAGAAAAGTGGAGAGGATTCTGCCTGATTGAAACTCTTAGTCCTTAATGGATGTGCTAAGATTTGAAACAGCAGAGAACAATGACTTCCTAAAAGTGCGGACCACTCGTGTAGACAACATCAGGCATAATACAGGCAAAAAAAACACCCAAGAAGGCATCTCTCAGAGTGTGTTTAAGGGTAACTCTTGTCTAGAACAGTACTGTAACATTAACTCCCAAAAATAAAATGAAGGAAGAAGCAGGTCAAATCTGAAAACTCCCTACAGATAAAAAATGTGGGCTCAAAATTTATCCTTACAGGATATCCACTAAGTGGATTCATGGCTGATCATTCACATTTACCACTGTCTCCTGGGGGATGCTGTTTAACAAGCTCACCGGATGGCACAGCTAATTTGTAAGTCAGTATTTCAGCTTTGTCACTTACAGCATGCAGCATCTTTTTATGCACCAGGAACATCTTTAATTTACATACTCAACATCATCAAGCTGTTCAGGTGTGACCATGTTATAAAACCTACATGATTCTAGTACAGCTTTGTGTAAACATTATTTATTTATTTGCTTTATCAGCCTACGTCAGCACAAAATAAAAACAGGCAGAAAAGGCACATCAGTTTTCTTTAGCTTAAAAATCAGTCACAAGATCATAATCCTGTTCCTGAAAAGACAGTATAGGCTGTAAGCTCATATTTTATGTCTAAACATATCTGCTTCTTGAAGTCTTTTCCAGTGATTTACAATGCCAATTATGCTAGAATTGGACATATGGAACGGCATCATCTGGGATGATAAGGGTCTGCAAGCTTTGTATAAAACAAAGGTGTTTTAAGCAACACAGTAGTTAGTGTCAATGTTTCTTTTCCAAGAAAACTGAAATGTAAATGTAGAGCTTTCTGTATGTTACACACAAATTAAACCAAAGCCTCAAACCAAACACAAGCAATACAACACTGGAGCAAATATAATGATGAAATAATTTTGCACATGCATCCATACAGGATATCACAGTGATCAGTTCACATACCCAATTCTGAAGTAAGATTCCTGTGTGACTAGTTGGTTTTGTTGCAATCTTGTGTTACATCTAAAGGAGTATCCACTTGTGCTGCCAGCCAGGTGCAATAGGCTGTTACACAACTCAACACATGCCCCAGTTAGCCCCTAAAACTCGTTTCGACCCACTCTCAAGATTGCTTTTCTCTTGGAAACAGTAATCTACTACCTGTGATTTGTAGTTAAGGCTTCTGGTAATGTCCTGCTTTTCTTCAGTGAACTTCAAGGCGTGGCTTCCTGATAAAATAGCGAATGTTTCATTAGCATAATCTTGTCATGTGCACCACCCCACTCTGGGGTCACTGGGTAGTTCAATGTACAGAAATAATGGTCTGTTAGGATGTGTATAAAGATAAGCAGAGAGATATAAATAGATACAATGCTTTCTTAATGATCTGTTATTAATACTCTCGGTTATGGCAATATTACTGCTGTGTTATCAAAACTGCTTTACAACAGATGCGAACTTTTAACCAGGCATATGGGTTGATACAGTCTAAAGAGCTCTTTGAAGTCAGAGGGTGAATAATTGAACCAGCTTAACTTTAAATCCTCTGAGAAAACACACATTTTTTGGAATCAAGCAACTGCAGTTTGCTTTAGAATGACAAGCTTTTTAAAAAGCTAAATCTAAAGAAAATGTTATTGCTGTTACACCATCTTTTTTTCTCTCTTCTCTTACACATACCTCGTATGCATCTCTGTGGCTTGGAACATGGGTTTGTTCACTGCCTGTCCAGAGCTTAACGATGGGATGCCAGATTCACAGCTATTTACATTGCTTGACTCCCACTGCCTGCCTAAATGTCAATTATAATGAAACAGAAGTGGAAACATGGCAGGGAGATCTTTTTGAGTGAGCTTTTTAGATTATTGTGTCTTGCTTTTCACAAGGGTTTGTCATCTTTCATCACAGTGTCCAGTAATCAGTCTCATCTATCTTTTGGTATTTCCCATCAGCAATCTGTTCAGATTCTAATCAGCTTTTAAACACTTAATTGTATCCATTTTAAACATGTCTTTTGTATTGAGAAGAAAAGAATATTTAGGGTGAAATGAATACACAGCAGAGCCCTATAGAACATGTCCCTATTTCGGGCTGCTGTGTTATCCTTCCATGCCAGTTCCAGAAAGCCTCCCTGTGACTAACATTGCCATGGCCTGATTTACACACAGACTTAGTATCTGCAACTCATCATCATATTTAAACTTCTGGGTGGCTCGGCTCCTTTGAGAAATTGGACCTAATAGCATTCTACACAGAAAAGCTATAAGTACCTATTAACCTGTAGCAATTTACCACAGCATTTATAAAGATATGAATAATGTGCAGAGTCACGCACATCTCACTAATGCAGACTGAATTATTCATTGCAAAGCTGGGCAATATTTTTATCAAACACTTATTATGGATAAATGTTTTCCTTTTTCAGTACCTCAATATATGTTTGAATAACACTTTGCAAATAAAGCTTCATGCAAATGTTGCACTGAAATACTGGCAGTTTTCTCCTTTGAATAATTATTTCCAAATCAATTTCCTTTGTGTTATTTATTCATTACAAATGAATAATGTTTTTCACTGAGCTTGGTTCTGCCTAGGCTAATAAACAGACTTGGTGTTAGCATCAAAGTACTTGAAATCTTAGCTTAAGATGTGCAAGCCCTTGCACACAAGTGGATTTCAATGCTATCACAATATTTCTGGCAATAACATGGAGATAAAAGAAACATGGGAAAGCAAGAAAGTGAGTCAAAAGTTTGAAATATGAAATCACTGGATATGTATTGATTGAGATGTCCTTGTTCCATTGACTGTCATTCTTTATGTTGGTTTTGATCTTTCTCTGCCCTTTTCATCTTTTAATGCCCGAATACACTCAGTCTTTTATTATTTTCTTGTCTTTCTGTTTAAGATTGACCAATTTATATTTGCTCGCAATTAGTCCCCAATCCCTGATCAAACGCTGCTCTTGCAAGACTGCAAATACACAAACACTATAAATAATTCTCTAGCCATGCAAATATTCTCCAAGAATATTAACCCCAAGGCATGCAGGCAAGTGCTGCTTTTGTCTCATTTCCTTTAAATTTCAAATGTCTACACACCATCACTGAGAACAAAATTCACCATTATCACCAATAGTCAAAACAGTACAGCCCTAGCATTTTGTGGTGCAAAACCTTATGGACAGCCTGTACTTCCTCAGTTTCAGGGAAAGTATTTCTTCTTCTAAATTACAGACTAGATGAAATAAAATGTGGGCAGTGATTCCCAGCTCCTGGAGGCACAGGCTGGCTTGTGTCCATAATTTTCAGGGCTCCCTCCCCTTTTAGAAAGATCATGCCCAGACTTTATGGTGGCCCTTCTTGTTGTGAGACACCATTATTACTATCATTATTACTATTATTACTGTTATTATGGTTATGACAACCAGAGGGACCTGGCTTTTTTTCAACGCACTGTGTGAAATAACGTGATGGTTGTGCTGCAGCCTTCCAGAGCCAGGCTTGATCATGCTGTTGGCCTGGTGTGTGGTCTGCAGGAATGTGTGGGCTCTAGGGGTGGCACTGGACAATCAGCCAAGGTGACAGGAGCCACACCTGGAAGAGCTGGGAAAGACATTTCAAAATCACACTCCTGAGCTGAACTAAAATGCTGGTGCAGGTGCTCCCTACAATGCTACGCACAGATGTTACCCTCCTGCAGCAGATCAAACTGCCTTCTGCTAGAATGAACTGCTACTTAAAAAAAGTGCTTCTAGCTGCAAATTGACATTATTGCTTCCTCCCAGTAATGAGGCTTTAGCAGACCCTTTACTATCATTACAACATACCTGTACTCAGCTTTGCACTTGCGTTTGATGATCACTGCAGCTGAAGCTTAAGAAAATAAACACATCGAACACATGCACAGGTTGCTTAAAAAAATAATGCAAGCTACAACCTTGTCCTCAAAATAAATCAGAAAAAAGGAAAGCAAATTTATAAAACAGGGCCTCTGTTTACCCTGCCAGCTACTTACAGTTTCTGTGTTATGGTCTCTGATCAGATACCAAGTCAGATATTTATGGCTGTAATTTTTGAATATAGAAAAACTTGTAGCTACTTTTAAAAGAAAATGTTGGTGTGTTGAGAAGGAAAAGATGATAGCACAGGTAGCACAGGTCCTGGCCAGACATAATTCCCAGGTGATGCTGTTGCAGAGACAGTGGATTAGGACATGATCCTATGATCCAGTGACAGAAAAGGTAAATAAATGTTATCCACTTCTAGGTTAGGCAATTTTGCATTCACCTATGTTGTGTCTTTTAGAATAATAAGCATTTCTTCACATTTTTATTTACTGCCACTCTTCTGCTATTGCCTCATGCATGAAGGCTGCAGCAGCTGCAGTAGGACCATATGGCTTCAAGATCAGAAAAAAATTTGCTAAACCCTGACTTTATTATTTTAATTCCTATCTTGATAATGAAACACCAGAATGAGAACAGAATTCAGCCTAAGAGATGAGCTGTCAGAATAATTTTTTATCTTGTCACCTAGGTAATGATTCTAATGGTATCTCTTACTTAGCTTCCTTAGTTAATGACTTGATGGTGAGAGCATGTTTTAGCAATTGTGAACATGTGGAATACCCTGTGTTCTGCGGCAAAAGATTAGCTTAATGAGGAGAAAGCCAATTTCCTGAAGAAATGCCTTATATAGTTCCTGCTTTTAAAATAAGAACTGTAACATGGACAATTTGTCATTACAAGGTATAAAAACACTTAACTTCATGGTTTGGTGCATTTATAGCACTTCTGCAGAGGGAAGCGAGATTAATAGATTTTTCTCACCTAGTAAATAGGTGAAAATCTGTCCTTCCAAGTCCTTTTGCTCAGCAGAGAAACAGTCATTATCAAGAGAATGGGTTCGAGGAGCAAACTATCACTTAGCTTCTCAGTCACTTCACATATTTCACTAGATGTTTAATATGTTATTTAGGTACCTTTGAAAAGGTGGCTCACAGACACCCAAACCCTGTGGTAGAGCTTTGATAAATGCTCATATCTTTAAATACAACACACTTTATTTCTGTTATGGGCAAGTAGGTTTAATTTCAGTAGTCAAGAAATAATAGCAACAGCAGGATTTCAGTAAATTGAAACAACGGTGCTGCAGTCTTTAGCAGAAGTAAAGAAGCTGCAGAAAGGAGCAACTATGAACATTAGGTCATCTAGTCCATCTTGCCAACAAAGGATGTTTCTCTACAGCCTTGGCAAGCAAACCTGGTAATTGGGCTTGCCAAAATAAAAACTGGCAAGAGCTTTGATACCTGATGTGCAAAGAAAAGAAATGAGCACAAACCTAATATGTACTTTCTCTGCATCTTTTTCAGAATGGAAGCAGAAAGACTGGAATGTCCTTGAATGTTCATCCTCATTGAAAAGCTGTACTAAATTTGCTGTGTCTTGGTACTCGACAGTTTATGTCATCTTGCATTTTCCCAGAAAGTTTAAGTACCACAGTGGAAAAAATTCTACAGGGAAGGTTTAAATTTTTTTTCTTATTTACTAAATATAAGATACACTCTTTACCAGCCTACATCTGCAAGTTAAGACGAGCTCACCATAATATAAAAAGACTGTGAGTTTAGGGAACAGCGATTTAGCACATTAAAACATTATAGTTTTAGACAGCCTCAAGCTCTCTTACTGTTCTGCAGCAAAACCCTTCTGTCTCCGAGCTCTCAAGCTAACAACCCTCTTCCAGTGCAACCATTCTTGTATTTTTTGTTAAGGCAACTCGGAATAACACTTACATAAAAAAAGTGGATTCTGTCTGCCTATGAAACTATACCATGTTCATGGTCCACTGTGATACAAAAAAGATTAAATAAACTGAACAGACATCAGAGAAACATTCCCAAATAGAGGATATCCTCATCCTCACATAGGAATGAAGTTAGGTGAGATACTTTGAAATTTGGATAGCAGTAACCAGTTTGGTGATGAACTGGGCAAAATGCTTTTCCCTATAAAATTTATTTTTGTTAATGCCAGTCACCAAACAGACCAAATACAAGATCTTTAGGCTGGTGGTGAACAAAAAAACATTATGCTCTGAGGTTAAGGGGACTATACTGGTGATTCCCACTCTCCCTGGCCCATGCCAGCCTGGCACAAACTCTGAAAATCCATGTAGGAGCCATGGCCAGGATGTGGCAACTGCTCCCCTGCTATGCTGGTGTGACAGCCACTGCTGTGCTGCTCTGCAAAGACAAAAGGACATCTACTGGAAGGGTTCCTGTATTGAATATAAACCTGCCAGGCACCTTATGTAATAACAGACGAAATTCAAGGAACAGGAAGAGATGTATAAAATATTCATTATTTGTTCCTCGTCGTCTAGTAGACCTTTCTGTCTAGATTAGCTTAGCTTTCAGGACAGTCAAACCATTTGGGGTTCTATTTAAAATAGACTGGTCCAGAATTAAGGTGGGATAAATTCATATAACTCTGCAGATTTGAGAGGAGCTGTTGCAATTTAGATGAGCGGAACTTCTATTCCATAATTAAAAATCACGACTTGCTTTTAACATACACACATGTGAATATCTTGTTGTAATTTCAGCATTTTACTGGAAAATAAATAGTATGGGTGATTTATGTCCTACAGACACACAATAAATGTGTAAAACAAATGAGTGGATATTACATTCTTTTCAACTAAATTTTCCTTTTCATACCTAAGTTTACATGAGTTCTGGCATCACATGTTGTGACTTTTCTTCACTCCTACCATACCACTTTTGCTTATGAAATAACAGAGTTCTCAAATACTGAATAATTAATTGGTTTTGGGAAACTGTGAGCAGAAAAATTTATTTTCCCAATATGAAGATGCTGTTCTCACAGAATCCACAAGAAACAGAGAATGTTAAATTTATGTCCATAGAAGAAAACTTTCAAAAAAGAATGCATATGTTCTATTTTACAATGCACCAGAACCACTTGTCCCCGTTTATGCTCCTGTCTCACCTCTTAGCTAACTCCTGTCCATTTATAGGGGTCAGTGCCAATAAAAATGGAGATTCTCACACATCAACATTAGTCTACCAAAAATAGTGCAACCATGCTAATTTTAATCACCTAAAGATCTCAACAACATAGCACTCATGGCTGGGGTACACAATAAAGCTTCTCTACAGAAAGGGATGATTTTTTACTCTTCTGTGATTCCTTGAATTAGTAAACAAAACAGTGATGAGAAAACCAATATGATCATTTTGATGGAAATTGATATTCTCCTAGCAAAAAGATGCTTTTGAAGAATAAGTGGTCAAGGGATGTCAGTAAATGAGAAGCTGGCTCAGAGACAGAAAATAAAAAAATAGAAATATTTGGTAATTTTTCTACGTCACAAAAGGTTGATTGGAAAATACTACTATGTACCACGATAAAAATCAATCTGATTTGCTAAATTTATTCACAAATGAGTAATGAGAGAGTAATGAAAGCATTTTGTAAACAGGAAAAGGTAGTTGACCATAAAAGAACCCATCCATAGAATTTGATGAGAGAGTGGGTCTGCTGATGAAGATCCCCATGAAGATAGGTATTAAAACACACTGCAGAACTGAAAGGAGGTATTCACCCACAATATAGGTTTACAAAAACTTACAGGATTGCATTTGTATCTGATCTGATTTTTGTTACAATTTAGTCTTAGCCTGACATGACTGTCCTAAGTGGAACCCAACCTCAGATCCCGCAGTTTTCATTTGGCCACAGTCATACCTTACGCATAAGCCTTTCCTTCTCCTGACTACATAAACCCAGCTCCCTCTACCTCTCATCACAGGTCTTGTACCCTATGTCTCTGATAGCCTTGGTAGCTCCTGCTGGACCCTACCAGTTTCTCATCATCTTTTTTGGACTGAGAAGTCCCACAGTGGGTAATCTCTGTTGATGGACAATCCCCAAAATACATGGGCAGCTGTCCTGTAACTGCCCCTATCAGTATGCTTCCCTTCCCACTCCACCTCCACTCAGAAGCAGAAAGAAAACGAAATCTTACAAAACTTCAAGTCTATAATTACTAACAGAATTAAAACTTCAACCTCGGAACCCTAAGATGGGCTAAGAGAGAAAATAGCCAACAAGAAAAGTGCAGGTAGAAGGAAATTTCATTCTAAATATGTTCCTGAGGATCCTCTCATAAAAGGTCTCCACTAAAGATGTGGTTCAAAAGGAGTTCTGGTAAAATATATATAATCTCTTGTGTAACTTCAGTGAAAATTACACCTGACAAAACCAGTCAGCCTGGCCTCCTTCATATGACAACCTCCATTATTCTATCCATGACAATGACAGGGGCTTATGCCCTATAAAGGACAGAAATCACTTTGTTATTTAAACAGACTCTCCTATGGCAACACCAGGTGATTCTTAATGGCCACTCCACAACATTTGAGCCCAGGAAGACAAATAACATCTTCAACTGAGACTACCAGGAGAGACTATTTAGAATAAAAATAGCAGCATCCAGGTGAGAATCACCCAAAGTGATGCTGAAGGGGCAGAGAAGTTACCAACAGCTTTAACTTCTGCAGACATTACCTTCAGCAGGGACAGAAATCTGTTTCAGTGGTAGTTTTTAAAGTTTTCAGATTACACCCTACTTATTTTCTCTGACAGTTCAAGCCTCCTCCTGGCACCTCTACACTCATTCAACAGCAATGACAAAAGCTAACAGGCAGCTCTCGTTAGACATGGAAAAGTCTGAGGCATCCTGTGCCCACCAAATTCCCCGGACTGCATCCATAGAAATTATAATCATGACATTTCTTCTGTCTCTATACACAGAGGGTAAAAGGAGAATAATTAGTACTTGAGGTGAAGAAGATTCTTTCGCCAGCTGGATTGAATTTTATATTGTAAAATTATTTGAGTCAGAGGTTGGGTTTCGCTGGTTCAGGAGTGCCACAATGTTGATGCCAATAATCCTCGACTGGTTGTTACAGATGATCATTGCAAATGTGCAGTTTTTCTTCTGAACTCTACCAAAAACCCAACCCAAATCAAACAAACTGCACAACCTAAGCAGCAGAGGATTCAAAGTTCAAACTCTAGGGATTTTAACTGAGGACAAAATGTCAAAACAGTGACTTTCCATCTCAATTTCAAAGCCCCATCTTGCAGCTGCATATTCTCCTCTGATCCTATGCTTTGCACATGTTCTGTTTTTGCCCTTCCTCAAGTACAGGGATAGGGGTTTTCTGCCAGCCCACACAGAGCTCAGCCAGGGATATCAGCATGCTCTGCTCTCCAGAGGCTGCACATGCACCCACCCACAGTCTGGATGAAGGCTTTGGGTCAACCTAAGCATGATGTCAGGTTGCTCAAAGAGTCTCTCCTCTTTCTTACGGCCTTCTCATCAAAACCATAAAACACTGAGATCTCCTGTGCTATAGCTAATTTCTATGGCAAGTGGTTAAAACCGTGTTTTTTTCAAAATGATGCAGAGTAAACACAACGTGAGAGCTGCCTGAAAATAATATACACCTCAAGCCTACAGTGCCTTTGCTTGGCCAACAGATACCACCTTTTTCATCTCAGTCTGCCCCATCATACGCTCCTCCTCCTCCACCAGGATCCCAGTGCTACTCCTCCAACAGTGTGGAGCTGTTGTAGCTGGCTCCTTGTCCACCAGTCTCTGTCAGCTCCTGGTGTGAGCTCTGTAGGATGGAGGGGATGCTGTGAAGGAGCTATACTTAGCTCAAGGAGGATTCTCTAGGAATGGATGCCACTTGGCACGAATCAAGAGCACTCTTCAGGTGCTTTTCCCCTTAGCTAGGGACAAAACATGGTAGAAACCTTAGAACTACAGTCAGCTGTCTGATGCTATTTGTTGAGTAGCAAACTTGGCACAAATAAAGATTGTGCTTCTTCGGGGAGGGACATTCAATTCTTTCCGAGGGACCAGGATGCTGCTAAAGGGCCAAAGCTCACCAGGCAAAAGAAAGGGGCTCAGTTGGCAAGAGACCTGCTGTGCATGCCTTACACCAGTCTTTAGACAAAGCCAGATCTCTGATGGCGGGTTCTGGCCAAACCCTGTTGACTCAAATGGCATCTGTTCATCTGTGGTCACTAAATAATTCATAGTGGTTGCAGTCTGGAGATTTCATTCTGGTCTTATTAATAGATGACAGCCAGTCTTGGGCCAGTCTCCCTTCCCCTTGGTTTGACTCTCACTAATCAAGGCCTCCAGCTAAACACTAGTTTTCCTTACAGTGTGGCCTTGGCACTTAAAAATCCAGTATTATGCATGGCAGATGTAAAGTTAGCTGAAGCAAAGAATCTCAGCCTGCAACTCAACTCAGCCTGCTAATTCCAGGAAAAGCAGTCATATCCTCAAAGTCTTTGTGTTTTGCTGAATTCCTGAAAAAAGTTATCTTTCAGAGAGAATGTCAAGCATTATCCCCACTGGGCAGGAGTTAGTCAAGCACATATGCTCAGTGATTTGCTGCCAGTGCTCGTGTGAGTGACTGCCTGCCAAGAGGTACACAGAGTTCACATCTGACACACAGAAGCTTACCTCGGATGTTCTCTGCCTGGCAGATCACTGCTCTTTGCTCCACAATGTTATTTTTTTTTCATCAGAAAGGGGGCAGGGAAAAAATTCTGAATTTGTGATTTTACTTAAATTATTTATAGGGACATTGAAGAGAGCAGACTAATTTTTAAATCAGGGAATCACTGCTTCATAGCTGACAGCCTGTGAACCCATCCACCAAATACGGGGGCTTGGGGGAGAGGAACTTTTAATAGCTTAGTTACAAAGCATGTGATGAGTTTATGATGGGGTGATGGATGCACACATTAAACGATAGCAAATAAAACAGCTACAATGTGAACTGTATTTCACCCATTGCTTTTCATGGAACCTATTTGTGCAATAAGAAATTTATATTGCATCTTCTTTGATAGCCTGGATAGAGACTACCTTAAAGGAAATTACAAAGTACTAACAAATACTGTTGTAAAGATGAAAAATTGTAAAAGATATGAGGTGATAATACTTTTGCGCCACAGTCTATAGAAAGGTTTTTTTGAAACATAATGAAAAAATTTAGCAGTCTTCTTGTTTTCCTTAACGTATTTTAGTAGCAATGAAGTTGGTTTTGATTTTTTTTGTTTCATTTTTCGTTTGTTTTGTTTGTTTGCTTTTTCTTTTCTAGGAAATCAACATTTAAAGAAAACCAAAGGCAAAATAAGACTTGGGAAGAAGAGTGGACACTGTTCCACGTTGCTCAAAATAAGCTGTCCAAGGACAACTCCTTTAGTGCTTTGTGGTAGGGTCATTCACCTTGTGGGATTACTTTGTTTCAGCTTTTTATTTCCCAAGGAATTACACACTTTCCACATTAGCTATACTTGAGTATATGATGCAAATGTTCCTTGGATTGCATGAGATAAGCAGCCCAGTCTCCATGCTGTTTAACTTACTAGAATACTCCCTTTGCCTCTTCCTCTTCCAGAGCCACAATTCCAACATTTCCTCCTTCACCATGACACAGCTTACAAGCACAGGGATCCCCTTCATCCGTTCGTGCCTGCAACACCCTCTTCATATAATCTCGAGGAGATTATAGTTTAAATCTACAAATCATAAGCCTGAAGAGACGATTTAGCACAGGTCTATATCCTCAACATGCACGCGAGGACGTTACACAACAGAGTGGGCACAATGTCACCTTCTCCAGCTGTATGTTAAATGGACATCCCAGATCCCAGTGGTGATGGGTTTGATCGGGTGGCTCAGAGCTCACAAAGAGCCTGATCCCCTCCACAGATCCAGCAGTGGTGACCACATGGCTGAGCAGGATTCATCACCGGTCTGCACCGAGCAGCACAACCGGGTCACTTCCAGACCCTTGCTGAATTTTGCCTGTCAAGTAACCAGAGGTGACCGGTTTGGGTGATGTGTGTTCTGTAACTGCTAATTTGTATCGCACCACCAGTCATGCCTCCTGCTGGTTTTAGGCAAGCACCTCTATTGGATTTGGCCATCAATATTGGCTCTATTTATACCATTCAAAGCAAAACTCAACAGAAAATCTGTAAGATTAAAACCAGAGCAACACCATAAAACAAAAACTGTTGAATGCTGTATATCTGGGTTTTTTCCAGAGCCTTTCACACTCACAGTTTCAGCTGAAGCCAGCATGCACCCAACACCCATAAAATGCCAGCTAAGGAACAATTATTTCACACCACACGTCAGATTTGAAAGTCCAAGGTGAAAACGTCCAGCGAAAGATGAAAAAATTTGGACACATTTGATCCTGCAACACACACACACACAGTATTTTGCAGAGTTCAAAGCTGCATCAAATCTGTTTCCAGTCTCAGAACGAAAAAACTTCAGAGACAGCCATGGCATAATGTGGGAAACCTGTGCTATAGGAAAACTTACCTTTGATATTTCCACATAGCACTTCTCACAAAATGCAAGCAATTTTGTTATCTGGATCAGGGAAACTGTAAGCATGTGTGCTAGCAGAACTGCTTGTTCAGAACATGGCACCACATTTGGTTTGTTTCTTTCTGCTCACTGCATAAGCAGACAAAAAAATCTGGTGATCACATGACTCTAGAATAAAATGGACCTTTTCTGATCCATCTGTTGTGAGGTTTCAGCACAGATTTTAATACTAACTGAAAGAAATCCCTAATATGTAGAAAATCCCAATTACTCTCATTCTTATTCTATTCTTAGACTGAAGCTTTTGCAATTTCATGGCTCTGCATATCCAGTTCTGCTGCTGGAGAGTTAGAAAAAAATGGAAAGAAATGTTTTTACAGTTCAATTTGTAATTGCTAAAGTGTGAGTATAATTTGCAACACAAATTATGTCCTGGACAGGAAAGTAAGAAAAAACTTCTGCCCTTTCACCTGCTTCATAGGTATAAAGTCAACATACACATAAGAAGCTTCCATCTAGCCACCTGCAACTATGCCATAGCTGTCTTTAAATATGATACAAGCAAACACTATTAAGATCTCCAAACTGTGATAGCAAAAAGCTGCCTGGATTTATAACCTCCATAAAAGGACAGATTCAGCATTTCTTTTTATAAGGTGCTGGCATACTTAATGAAAACTTCATCAATAAAAAGTTTTTCTTGTTCCTGATTTGACTTTTTCAATATTCACAATGATATCTTCAGATTAAGTGGAAGAATACAGAAGCCAAAGGGAAATAACTGTTAGGGGATGAACACAATTTTCCAAATTGCTTAAAAGAATATATAAAAAAATAACCTTTGGGATCACTGGCTTTTATTTTCCTATGGCAACTTCTCACCATCACAGGCATATAATGAATGTCTGAACATTAAGAATTTATGTGTGCTGCCTTAGATGAACATAATTCTCAACTATTATTAATGAGGAACTATAAAACACACTTCAAGTTTTATGCCTAAATTACATGATGTTTCGAAAAACCATAAATATATCTGTCCATGGGTTTCTACAGAGAATTATATAACATGCTTTTAAAACACAGTCACCAAGGCAGTGAAACTCATCCCATATGAGAAAAGATCTTACAAGGAAAACTTTCTACAGAGTAATTCTTCCTCTGCTTTGTTTTGTGAAATATTTATATAGATGCCTCCAGTCTAGTTAGAAAATGAAGGATTAAAAAAAAAAAAAAGGGAAAAAAGTTTTTTTCAAAACCAGTATCAGTATTTACAGCATGGCTTGATCTTAATTTTCAATCTCCCCTGAGAAAGAGATCTAGCGTTTCATTGTACGATAATGCATTTAAGAATCAATATAACTTTAAAATAGTAACACAAGATATAGTTTTATCTTTATTTTCACATATGTTGAATCTCTTAATAGTTACAATGGTACAATTTCCTAGTTTTCTCTTCTGAAAATTCCACTTCTAATTTTTATATCACAAATTATGGCTTCGGTCTTAGCTGATTCACAATATCGACAGTTGTATTTGTTGTAACAGAGCTCTGCAAAATTCCATTTTCTCTGTTTGGAAATAAGTAGTAGCATGGACTTTTTGGATCAGTATGCCTGACAGAGCCAGCGTGGTATTGAATAGCCACATGTTGCTCAAAGTTGGAGAGGGAACCATCACATTCAGTTCTCAACTCCTTTAAATCAGGGGCTACTCCCCTGAAATCTGCAGTGGCAGTGCAGTAGCTGCCTCCAGGGCAAAGGAGCACTGAAGAGGAGTTGGTCTGGGTGAGGGGACTGAAGCAGAAGCTTTTGTCTGAGATGCCTGTGTGTTACCTGGAGCACCTGGAATGTGGAACTGGGAATTGCTGGAAAAGGTGGCTACTTGAGGATGCACTGAGCAGATGGAGTTTTACTGTGGTAGACATGGTCACGAAGGCACTACTTGAGAGCAGGTAAGTGTCTGTGCTACTGCCAGGAGTGCAAAGCTTAGCACTGTTAAATAGTTCACCCAGAAATCAGATGCAAATGGTTAAAGAAGTCTATTGCAATTCTTGTGCAGGATACAGCTCTGTAACAACGTCAAGACCTAGAAAATCTGGGATCATGTTCCTTGATTTTGCCTACACTTTTCTTCCTCATTCCAAACCCTTCAACCTTGCAAGAGTCATTCAAAATATTTTGTCAAAAGCGAGTAAGTGTTCTTTTCATCCAATGATACCCAACAGACTCTTCTGCTTCTGCTCAGTCGCAGGGGATTAAAACCTGTCTGTAAACTCCTGAGTGGAACTGCAATATAAGCAACTTAAGAAGCCACAGTTCTCAAAGCCAGCACATGGATGTGCCTGAGCTAAGTCAACATCAGTACAAGCAGCTAATAGCACTACCTTAGTTATTATTTCTCAACTCCCAATACATTGCCTAGCCAGAAGTATATGAAATTCCATGCCATTTTCAGGAACAGCAAACAAAGTTTCTAAGGGCTTAAAGGTAATAGCAGCATCTTAAAAGTGGCAGAGGCAAATTAAGATCAAAAGTAAACTGCATGCCTTAGATAGCAAATAAGAAATACCTCTTTCAAAAAGTAATGCTAATTGAAAAATTCAAAAGCAACATTAAATTCTTTCTTGTGGCAAAACAAGAAGATTCTTAACCACAATGCCTATTTTTCTTTTAGTCAAAAGCATTTTTCTCTGCAAAAACATGTAGACTACACGCAGCAAAAACAAAGGAGAAGTTCAGGCTGCTGTGGTCTTTGGCTAGTAAGTACTGAAGGAGCAAGTAGGTAGTGCAAATGAAAGTGCAAGCAGCAAGTGAGCACTTAAAGTTCACAAATCTTGTTTGAGTGAGCTGAAGCAGCTTGCAAGATGAGTCAGCCGGCAGAAGAGGCAATTAGAGTAGCAGAGCAAAGGGAAATGAAAAGGAACAGAGAATGAAGAAACAATAACATTCCCACTGGAAAATTTTCAGCAAATGATAGAAACAAAGCTACCAGAGGTCGGCAGGTCTGCACTAAACTGTTACAGAATCAAAGTTGTTCAGATACTGCATGTCTTCATGTTCCCTCTGCAAGAACTGCTGAAACTGTGAACCTCGGATGAGGCTCACATTGTCTTATGTTTTCTAAATACTATTAGTCATCCTAAAGAGCTCTGCTGTTTTGCAAGACATCTACAGCAGAAGTAGATTTGCCACAGAGGAGGGAAGACATAACTTCACCTGTTACTCATTTATATTGAAAGAAGCTGTTAACACCTTGATTACATTAACACATTACAACTAGGGTGAGGGGCAAAAAAAACATACACCTGTGCTGGCTACGTGTTTTCTAAAGAGCATTTTTGGACACAAACTGAGTTTTTAAGAGCACTCTTTCTCTTAAGATTCAAGAACAACATAGATTTTGGCAAACTTGGTCTGACTGAGGAGAGTGAAAACTCCCAACTGCAGAGACATTTCAGTGATCATTTCTGGCTAGGAACCTTAAGAGTTTGGCTTGTACTTTTCCAGATGGGAAAGACAGACCGGTTTCTAGCCAAATTTCAGTAATTTTATGGATTTGGCAGTTTGAGCAGCTCAAATACACTCACTTCAGCTTAACAAAACAATATATTCTCAGTGAAAAAGATGCCCAGCAAAACATCAATAAGCCATTTTTCAGCTCCTTCAGATTTAATATCATACCAATTCCTAAAGATTACTTACGTTGTTCTTCTGTTCTTCAGTCTGGTTTTGACAACAACCAAACTTCTCTCTTCCTGAAGGTGTTCTCCTTATTCTGAGATCTTAATTATGTCTTCCTACATCACATTCCTCTGCTTAGTGGTGCATTCTGCCTTTCAATAATATACACTTCCAGCTGAGATGAATTAAATCAAAGAGGAACTGGATGCATGGATAGCAGGTTGTCTGCAAGTTAATAATTTTAGTATTAATGTAATCACAGCTGCTACATGAAGTTTTTAATGAACACAAGCAGTAACAGTTGCAGGATATGGCCCACATACTTGTCTCAGTGTCTGCAGCTTGCCAGGAATTGCATTTCCACGTAGTGGAGATGCCTACAGTTGTCTTGATGCCCACAATGGCTGAGTACAGCAGTACTCACTCCAGGATGGATTCTCTGCATTTGTTCCTTTAGTGAAAGCTGCCTGTGATTCAGTCATGATGATTTGATTCATACATTTTAATTCACTCCCAGCCAAGCCACACTTTGTGGCTGTGGTTGTTTCACAACTGCTATGGCCAAGGGCAAATCGACAGCAGCAGGCTCCTTTCCCAGCATCACCCCTCCCAACACCAGCAGCTTACCCAGCAGGGCAAAAGGCTCCACAGCTCCACAGTCAGGGCTCTCATCATCTTACCTGTTACCTTCTGGAAACCACCTTAATGTGAAAAGGGGTGAAAGCAGTGCTCTACTGTAACAAAAAGGGCTGTTCTGTAAATGACCACTACATTTCAACTGAACCCCTCTGGGCAATACTACAGGTGACATTCTTTACTCACATGGCACCTGAGTGGATATTTCCCTCTTGGAAGCCACCTCTGAAGCTCCTGCTTCCTGTAAAATGCAAGAGAAGCCAGACATCCATAGTAGCTGATTCAGAAATTGCTGTAAATCAGATGACTTCCACAGCTTGTTTGTCTTCAAGAAAACTGTCTAGCTCTCAAGTCTTGCTCTTTCATGACAATTTTATGGTTTTGACCATTAAACACGCAGAAGGTATCTTCATGACAAGAAACCACAATTTTTAAGATAGAGAAAGAAACATGTGAGTCAGACCCTGGAATCAATTTCTTGCACTCCAGTGGGAATTCTGAGCAAAGCACCTAGGTGGCCCTCATCTCTTGCAGCATTACCCACTAAAGCTTTATGTAGCAGCAAGCATAGCATTTATATAAAAAAAGAAGTTACACGGATCATTTTCTTTTCAGTTATCTAAAACATTCAGGATAATAACATAAATAAAACAGTAAAGCGAATCTCTCTTTAAGCTAGATTTTGTACAAATTTAAACTAGCAACTCATTTTGGTCATTTGCTACTCATACTTCTTCATCCTTTAATCACTTTACCAGACAGTGAGCTACATTTTTATAGACAATATCCATTTTTATGAGAGCTCATTACTTCATTCATACCTTTGCTTTTGCAGTTTCTTGGCTTAGACTTCTTATATCCACATTTCCTAGCAATTTCCTTTGCTTAACATTCTCTGTTGCTTTTCTACACAAAAATTTGTATGAAGCCTGCCTCATCTGAGCAGTGCAAGACAAGCCAGTTACTACTACAACAAGTTTTCCGAAGTCCTCTGAGTTTCAGCTTCAGAGCTGGGGGAGACTATAAGGCTGTTCACTGACACTATTTACAAACTGATTCTCTTGGACTCTTCTGGCCACTGAATTAACTTGCTTTTCCATGTCAGACCATTCTTAGCATGGAACATTTCCACCTTTCATTTTGGAGTGCTTTCTTCTAGCGTATTCTCAAAACCAGACCATTTCTACCACCAGCATGTGGAACTCATATTTGATTTCCTTTACAGAAAAACATTTGCAATATAATAAGGGCTTTGCAAAAGTACTGTCATGGCCATGTATTTGAGTTGTGCTTTTCTTACTTGCCAAACAGCGGGTGGTCTTGCAAGCAATAATAACCCCGCAACAAACACACGTGATAAAAATCTTTTCCAGGACAACCGGCACCTTCCCAAAGTTCAGGGAAATCTTACTTAGCAATTGTGATTTCAACACCCGTTTCCCTTATATTAACAGTATGGCACTGTGCTTTCAGATTACACAGATGGCGACAGAATAGGAGCTTGACTATACAGAGATAGAGGTGTGTAAGCCCTTGGCAGGAATCTCTCTTTGGAAAGAAAGGGCATATGTCTAAATACTAGCCAGCCTTTCCTCACTGACACCAGTATGCCACAGCAAGTTCAAAGAAAGGTAAATGGGACGCAGCATTTATAGATATGTGGAGCTTCCTGGAGAATCCAGCTGTAAGACTCAAGCAAAGTGCACAACTGCAAAACCCATTAGCATCACTGGGGCTTTACAACCTGAGAATGTTAAATAACAGCAGTAGCTGCAGGCATCTTGATGAAATCAACAGTAAGGAGCAGTAAGACACAACTAGATTTCTTGAATTTAATTTTGTTTAAACTGCTACTTGTAAATCTCCAAGGTGGCCTCGGTTTCTCTCTGAACTCTTTATGTAGTAGCAGCTCCTTAGTAGTAGCATAAACCAAGTGGGCCAAGTTTTCTCTGAGAACACTGCATAGAGTTCAGACCTGTCTGAAGGAGCACAAAGAGAACGCACAGGCTTTATAAACCAGGAGTTATGTTCCAGTCTTCAGTCATGACATCAGTCTACCAGTAAACTTCTATGACCTCTTATATTGGATTTATCTGGAAGACAAGTCAAATAAAATTTAGCCCAAAGCTTTTAAAGACCCCTGCTGAAAGGTAAAGTCTCTTTTTATTCCACAGACCAGGAAATTTTGTCAAACTCTTTCACAAAGGTCACAAGAACAATAACCTTATGCCCTACAGCCAGAAAAGCACTTAAGAGGCATTTCATGACTTGACACTTCAAAGACAAGTGCAAGTGACAGGTGATAGTCCAGAAACATAACACAGATTACTTCATCAGAAACTCAAGTATCTTATACGTAATGTAAAGCAACACCAGTGCTCCAGCAGCCAGAATATCAACTTTATGTCACCGCATGATTCAAAAGGAAAACAGAACTCAATAATGCTTTGAGCAAAGGCAGGCATGACACTTCTTATTGCAGATGAAGAAAGGACAAAGCCAGGGCAGAGAGGACACTCAGCACATCTGTGACTGAGAAGACACAAAATAGTAGAAATTTCTGGTAGGAATGACAACAGAGGTGAGAAGAGCAGAACTGCTCTGATGTCACCAGGGAGGTCTATTGGAGCAGCTGCAATACAAACACAGAAAAGAGGGAACCACAAAGTTTGAGAACTATCATCTTGAAAATCACATAAAAGCTTCAAGGTGAAACGATAATGGACAGTTTACAGCCCTTACACTAAAAACCTTTCCAGAAGATTAGTAATCCTGGGCAAAGCTTGGTTCTGCCAGATAAAATCTTCTTAAGCTAGTCTGAAACAGGGGAATGATTTCCTTTGGCAAATCTTCATCACGGATCTCACCAGTTTGTGCACCAAATGCCAGACTTATGTCTTGTATCTTGCCTTCTTTGACATAAGAGGTGACATACATCTACATGTATTTCTTAATTAAACAAAAATTTTACCAAAGCAAGCAGAAAAACCTCTCCTGAACATGCATATCTTACTTGTGAAAAAATAACCAACCCATGACAGTCATGTTACATACTATCACTCCTGGGAAACATTCAAGATATACAAACTGCAGTCACCATGTCCTAGAGAGAGCAGAGTTAGATTTAAGCAAATGATGCAGGTGCTGGTAATAATCTATCTGTACTGGTATGAGCTGCACCATAACTAATGTGTCCTACTGAAGAATGGTGATTGCAGTGTAAGAATTTACATGGCACAAGAACTTACACAGAACAGAAACACTGTGTCTTGGTATTTACGCAGCTGCATAATATAGGCTGTCCAGTTTTTTTAAACATTTGTGTTGTTCCATAGGAGGCAGAGCAAACACACCGATAAACACCCAGGTTTAAATGATTATGCTCCCAAAACTCTCAATTGGACTTGCCCCTCTCCATTTTCCAGACCGAACTGGCAGGAAGGCAGAGCAGCACAGCAGAGCTTCCATATCAGTGCCTGAGAAGCTCCCCTCCTCAGCAGTCTTGTGATTTGAGATGTACACAGAACAGAGCACTTTTGAAGCAACTCTTTAATATTTTAAGAGAGAATTCTTTATTCGGGGAATGTGCAATAACTCCTTCCGAACTATATGCAAAAATAAACCCCGAAATTCTAATGAAGATACAGAAGAAAAAAGAAAAAAAGAGGCAGCACAGTGGTGCTCCAAAATACATAATTCACAAGTTTAAAATTCAAGCACTCCCATCCTCTGCCTGGAGCTCTCTTAAAATATTAACAATCAAACTTCTCCGGTAAGTGTATGGCGTATACTTTATTCTGAACCAGTGCCTTGGGAAAAGGTTACCACTCGGGGCATACATTTTCATCCCTTGTGTGCCCATCAGACCACGAAGAATCCTGTTGCGGGACAAGATTTTATCATAAAATTCCACCCCACCTCTGGCGTAGTCTTCGGAAACCATGGCTGCCCTTCTGTCCGCCTTGCAGTCCAGGTGATAGGTCAGAGCGTCGCAAGAAAGGTAATAGCAGACCAGGCCACCAGCTGCAGTTACGATGTTACAGAGGCTGCGAAGTATCACAGGGCCATGAGATAAACCCAGAATGAGCTTTATCGCTCTCCCACAGAGAAATGTACCAGCTAAGCAAGCTGGAGCCACAACTGCACTTTTTAAAGGGCCGCCACTCTGCAAATACACAACTTCTCTAGCAATGGCAAACTTCTGAGCTTGGAGTGAAAATGTGAGAGCTTCCCTCAAAGCAACACCTTCACTGCTCTCCCAGTCTACTTTCTCGCCATTGATCACAACAACATGGTTCACTATTCCTTTTTTATCCTCAGCTGTGCTATCAAAGTTAGGTGGGATGCCCACCAAAGAGCCTGCAGGCAGCCAGGGAATTCCAGCACTCACAGGGTGGAAGCCAGAAGCTGCAAAGGCTCTGTAGGAGTCAGTGGACTTCACATCAGTATCTTGAAGGACATCCTGAAACACACCACAGAGCCTCTCTGAAAGCTCAGCTGGCTGCCCCTCTGACCAGCACTCGTGCAACAGTTTGAACGTCTGCTCAGGAAACACATGATAGGAAAGGTTTGTGCCAAACAGTCCCACGCAAGAAACGGCCAACACAGCGATCTTGTGCTTCTTTAACCATACAGATGTCTTCTGCAGGAACCGCACTGCCATAGTCAAATCCTAACCTGCTTATAACACAAAATCAGGAATTAAAGTGTGCATAAATAGCTCTCTCATCTCTCTAGCACTTAAAAAAAAATACCACTAACAAAAAAAACCAAAAAACCCACAAAGCAAAAAACATGAGAGGAAGCAGAGCACAACAGCCAAAGAAACATTCCTTTACATTAACAAAACACAAAACACTTTACAGAGAAAGTGGTTCGCATAATTTTTGGGCCTTGGAACATAGGATGATTGATATGAAGAATTAACTTCTCCCTCTCCTCCACTAAATCAATTTACCGCAATAAAGATGATGCTAAAGCTGCCACACTTCCTCTTCCCCAGCAACCAATACACACTCTGTATTTACCCAACACACTTGTCTAGTCCTTGCTAGCACAATTTACTCTTGCCCTCCACTACACAGTCTATAGATACTGAGATCAGAAAGAACCAATAATTAGATCCATCTACACTAGTTCCAACAATTTTAATTAGTAACCCGAACACTAAATTCAGTAACTTGAGTCTGACTACAACTTCCAAAACAGGATCACATTTTGAGTTGAAAAGATTCAGGAGGCAGAATTTTCCTTTAGGAGTTTGTTCTAACGGATAGCCAACCTCACTACTGAAAAAAACCAAACCAAAACAAAAACCAACAATACAACCAAAACAAACCAGTATGTGTTTTTTTATAGTGGAGTTTTTTTCAGATTTCAACTTCCAGGCAGTGGTTCTAGCTTACTCAGCAAAAAGCTATTTTCAGAAAGCAGCATGCTTTCAGTAGCTACTTAAAAAATTTGTCTCTGAAATAATCTCTCTGACAAATAGTATGTGCAATCCAGAGCAGAAACTGGAAGAGAAATTGTTTCAGGGCAGACATGTTGTGACGCTTTAAATAAGCAAATAAACTTAAAAACTTTCAAACCTGCCAACTCCTTCAATTCAAGAGTCCTGTTTCCCTTGGGGAACATCAGTTCTTTTTATGGTCCAAGCCATAAGATGTGCTCTGGAAAGCTCCAATTTTTTTTTTTTTTTTTTTAAATCCTATTTGCTACAGAATTCCACCCTAAAATGATGCTACTATGAAGATATAGAAGTGAATTGGGTGCCTAAACCCAACAGAAATCAGTGAGAACTGGATGCCCCTTTGCAGTCTCTTCTCTCAGAGCTTTAACACACGAGCTTCATAGTATCTTGCTGCAGCTGTTAAAGACATGAGTATTTCCAGCTGTCCTTACAGGAAGCCAAGGTGGCAGAAGGAAATTGTGCTTTGATACCACAACCAAAGTCTTAGTGTGGAGTACCATCAAAGGTGGGTTTCAGCTATGCTGCTCAGCTTTGTATGGCAGCAGCTGAAACAGAGACATATGCTCTCTTCTTCCACTCACACTGAACAAGAACTTCTCACAGAAGGGTAGAGTGGACAACTGGCATCTGTAACATCATCAAACAGCACTGTATGAGATGCCAGGATACACCAGTCATGATCAACAGCAAACGAGCATTAACCACAGGGAAACTAAAAGGGATTAATTTAAAGGCAGTGTTTTAATGATGGATTATTACTACTCCTTCCTATGAAGCTCTTTCAGACTGTAAACTCACCAGGGGAAAAATAATCTTATTCAATGTTGATGCTGCACTGAACAGAAACTGAGCCCTTAATAAAAACAATGATGTATGTAAGAATACAATAATTTAATATGTATTTCTTAGTGTAATAACTGGTGGTATTCTTACGTTCAGCTGAGGACTGGAGGTGGTGATTTGTTTGACAATATTATTTAAGGAAAACATGCTAAAGAGCCAAGAGCTTGGATGAAACCCAATTTCAAGAGAAAGTCTCCTTGATAACAGAGCTAAAGACCATAAAATGGTCATACTAAATCCAAATGACCTCTTTGAAATTTTATGATCTCTTTGACAAATCTGGTAGTCTAGATCTGTTTTAAAAGGTCATGCCATTTACAGTGGGGGAGGGCAGCACTTCTAAGAGGATGATTGTAGGGAGCCTATCATTTGATCTGCATGTGAAGCTGGGGCAAGCACTTTCCACGTTTCTGCTGTTAGAGTGCCCTCTCATTAAAGCTGGCCAACATCTTTTTAAGATTAGGAATGCTTCAAGGAGAAAAATCCCCCCTCAGTTAACGTGCACATCAGTGTGGGGAAGCACAGACCACAACGAAAACTCTACTCTCCTTTCTTGCATGACCAAATGGTGCTTGCCAAGCATACTGGTCACTGAATACTCCTCCTGGTCAACGGGATGCTGGGAAGCACATCTGGACAGGCGGGCAGCCCACGGGTGAACCACAGGAAAGCAGGGCAGGAAACCCTGTGCTTATCTATACACTTCTCCCAAACAGCCATAACGGCAGGATTCTCCTCAGTGCATTAACACTATTTTCCTGCTTCAGTCATACAAATTGTAACAGTTGCTAAGCATTTTTTTAAATTCTTTTTTAATTAAATTATCCTTTGTGCAGGCATGGTTTCGAACCGTTGTGGACAGACCTCTTGAAGCCCAGGCTGTGTGCTTGCCTGGATTACGCCTAACAGTCCTGCCACACACCTAATGCAAGAGTAAGCAGAAAATGTCAGAGAGTATTTGTTTTCTCATAATAGTCAATACTCAGGAAAATAGAAGGAAAATTGCCCTCGATATGTTATTGCATTTGTGCTTTCAGACCTTCCCTGAGGGTCAGTGCAGCCACTCAGCTCCTAGAGAAATCCCACTGCAGCCCTAACTGCATATGGCAGCTTTATTTTTATTCATAAACTTTGTGCTATTTATGTGTGAGGAGGCAACCGGAAACTACAAGCCAATTTATACGGTCCATATCCTGCAAATTTCATCATTTAGTTCCCATGAAGCCACCACCACGTTTACAAGGTGTCCTCCCCCAAATGCTGAAGTATTATTTCTCTCTCTGGTGTTATGGGCACTTAAATTCTCACTAAACTGAGAATTTTAACAGCTAAAGCTTAAATCGGGGATAGCTGAGCATCTTTTGCCATAACACGTGTGTATTATCATGGCATTTATTGTTTTATAATCACACGTTAGCCGAGGGGACAGCCCAGCTTAAAACACTATCACTCAGGAAGCGGAGCGCCGGCCGGACCCGCCCCCAGCGCTCGGGCTGTCACGAAAAATAAAAATACAGAAGAGAGGGGCGGCTGAAATCGGCTGTAGAATCCCGAGGCCCAGCAAAGCAGTAACACCCACCGTCCCCACGCCGCGGTCGCACCTACCGAGGGTCCCGCGGCCGAGGCGGAGCCGCCGGGCGGAAGGGGCCGGGAAGGGGAAGGGGCGGGCGGCGCCGCCATGGCCGGGAGGGGGTGGGTCCGCTCGGAGGGGCCTCGGGGTTGTGGCACGGACAGAGCTTGAGCCGTGGCCTGGAGCCCATGGGCGGGTCAGGGGCCCCGATGGGGGACGAAGATCTCCCCACGGGGGGGGGTCCGGCGGGCTGCATGCGGCCCGCAGGCCAGGAGCAAGGAGGCGCCGCCGAGGGCATCCGCCTTCCCCGAGTCATAAATTAATGCTGTGTCTTCGTGCTCTGTGCTGTAACTCCCGGTGTCCTTCCTGCAAAATACTTTACATATGTACTATTAGTAGAGCCCTCCCCGCTGCAGGGCAGGAGTGCGTGCCGGCAAGGCGGCAAGTGGCGTAGGTGACACCCGTCATGCAGGATTTGTTTTCTCTTGTCATTCCTACAGAGGGGGAAATAGCGCGTGCAGGGATTTTTGTTTGCTTTGCGGTTACTATTTGCTCAAAGCAGGTGGCCGGTGTAGTTTCTCAATAATCCCGTGCGGATTTGTTCCACAAGCTGGGCACTAGGAGAGCCCTGGAAAGGTCTGCTGGAGCGAAGAGGTGGCAGATGGCAGAGCGGCACCCTTTGGAAGCGCTGGCCTCCGAGGGCAGGGCTCTGTAAAGTCCAGCCTTGCCCCTGGGTTGTGCAGTCCTTACAAAACAAGGACACAAAATAGCTTTTGGCCAAGTTAGGATTTTATTTGGATAGGGGATGTTAAAACACTGGTTTTACCTCCTCTATAGGAGTAGTATGCACTGGTGCTTGATGTTGGTTTTAGATGTCCCTTCACACTAGGCAGTCACGAGGGAACCATTATTCACAATCCAAATGGAAATTATGCTCTGTAGTGCAGCAGAATAGAAATAAAAGTCAGCCGTGGTTATTTTCTACTTATTTAATTTAATTTTCTCTATTTAATTTCGACAGATCTGTCTTTGTAGCAGCTGCTGATTGAAGCATTTCTAACCAGTAAGGGTTTAGTTCCTAGACATTTTAGCCCAAGATTTGAGTTCACAGGAAAGGATTTTTAGATTGTAAACTGAATACTTAGGAGTTTTCTCATTCAAATTCAGGGTTTTTTTCCTTTAGGACTTTCATGAAAGTATCCTAATGAAGATATTTATCCTTTTTTTTCTACTAGATGGTCTCCTGCATTTTAGAAATGCTAGTGCTAGACTGACTGGGCTAGGCACAGCCAGCATCCCTCTGTGTTGTGAACAGAGGCTGGTAATGACAACAACCTTGGTTTTAACTTCCAATAAACAAGTTGCTAATTGCTAAGAAAATACATTCCTTCATGAGAGGGCAGTTCTACCCTTAGGTTATGGTTTTATGCAGTATGGCAAGGCAGAGGAATAGTTTGCTGCCACCCAAAGGGAGTAGTCAGAGGAAAGATCCCATATTCTCCACCTTCTGAGCCCCTTAATTTTTGCCAGGTCTGTCACTCATCAGACTCTCTTGTGCACCACTTCTGCCTCACTATCAGCAGAAAACATAGTAACAGACAAAAAGGGATCATTTTCTATCAGGTTATCAAGCCAAATGGGAGCACTGAAAAGTCAGAGAAGTGCCAAGGCTTTAACAGGATAAGAGGCAACCAGAGGAGGGAAAAACAAAAAAAAAAACCACACCAAAACCAAAAAAGCAAACCACAACAAAACCAAAACAAACAAATAAACAAAACCCCAAAACAACAACAACCCAACAAAAAACCACCACAGGAGAGCTTCACATTCCAGTTTGTAGCAGCAGAGACCTGTTATAGCCATGGCCTCAGCATGGAGCTTCATCACCTGCCCAAAACTTAAAATTTGTAAATTGGCATTGATATTAATACTTCATGCAGATGTACGAAGAAGTGCATGCAGGTGATCATGGAAAACTGGAGACCAGAGTCCTCACTAACCAAAATACATAGTGTGATGATGGGTTTTAAAAGCCTGAGAGTCACTAAGAGTTATGTATCCTACTGGTGAATATGGAGGGAGGGTTGGGTAGGCTTGTGAAGCCTTTCTGATTGGTGCTTCTGCCTTCTGTACCAGCTGCATACAAGGAGTCAAGAATCTGGCATAGCATTGCATTTTTACTGTGGTTTCTCTTAAAGAGATTTGTAATAAATATGACTGTGAAAAGTAGAGACCCCAACTTTACTAATCACCATGTTGGCAGAATTCTGTTTTCAAGAAGGAGCTGTTACAAACGAGGAAGGTGAAAGAAGACTGAAGTGCACCCTGTTCGCATTGCACAAGCACATCGTTACAGTCAGGGATCCAGGGATATGGATTTTAAATTAGCCTGCTAGGTGGTGCTATAGGACATGCTCTACATTACTCATTCAGGAATATGGTAAGAGTTCTCTCACATGTTTCACCATAAGACATATAGGTGCCTACTATCACCTGCCTCTCTAAATTAGTCTCTATATATGAAGTCTTGCTGGTACATAAGGTTGACATTTAAGTACAGAACTCAAAATCATTGATTTTGCTTAATGATTTCTGTGGTCTCACAGCCTGTTTTGCTTATGTGATTTCCAAAGTAAATGTGGTCAGTCAGTGAGTGTCCATCAGTCCAAGATATATACATTTCTCCCCCTGACATCTCCTTCCTCTATGGAGTTGATTTACCTGATTTATCTGCCCTCTAGAAATGAGCTGTAATGGAGAGTACCATGAAGAGCCTGGTAATTCTGCCCAAGTTTATGCAACGTTGCACGTTCCAGGTGTCAGATGGAAGAAATACTCTAAGAGTCTGGGACTAGGAAAATGCACTGTGTGAGGTGCATGACTATAGAGTAACACTGATAGCAGGAAGAGAGAGATTTTGAAGTCTGAAGGACATGGATCATCTGCCAATTACCTACAGAAAAAATCATGATAAACAGGGGACTGGACAGTGTAGACATTAGGGGGTTTTACAAGGCATGAGAACAGAGAAGTCTGATAAATAGCAGAGGAAATGTTAGCGCACAAAAAGATCCTGGAGCAAGATGTGTTGGCAGATTCTGGGGAAGATCTTGTTGTGGGGAAAGGGCATGACGTGTCAGCCTGCTGTTTGGTGCAGCTCCCTGTCCCGGTTTTCAGTGTTGCTGACTTAGTGCTTCTAATGAGCAGTGAGCATGTGCAGGAGCAGTGCAGTGCTCTTAAGCAAAACATATGCCTTGAAGATACCTCTTTTAAGGTGACTTACAATGGCCCATTCTGGAAGTACTTCCAACTCAGCAGAAGGCAGCAGACAATGCATTGAAAAATGATAGATTGAGTGACCAATTATGTTCTTGACAGGTGTGAAAGGTCAAGTCCGTTCATACTTTAATGGTCATCTTACTGCACTGAAGGGAAAGAAAAGCTTATGGCAAAATGGCTTTCCAGCCTCTCACTGAACAAGTTGCACATCTCCACATTGCAGCTAATAGCAAAGCTATTGACATCTCAGCGATTTCAGTTGCTGAAAAGGGAAGATATCAGACAATATGGATAACCTATCCTTGCATGTCCCATTCCCACTTCTCGTCGTACAGTTTCATCCCAGACGGAACATTCATATCTTCCAGCTGATGTGGGACAGAACTGTAAATTTTTCCTGTACCCTATGATTTTGCTACAGGCTCAGATAGCACAGGTTAGAATCCACATTTTCCTTTGTGCATGGGGTTTTCATGACATGGTTTGGGTAGAATGCCAGCCTTATGCTGATAATCAAAGCCATGTGTAAGAAGTAGTAGAATAAAAAGTTTCACATCTTATTAAACCTCTTCTGCCGAAAAAGATGATCTATTTGCAACAATTTATCTTATTCCTGGGGTATGCATATGTTCTTAAAGATAAATACATACCTTGTGCTGCCTTCTCAAGATGGGTGATATAGACAAACATAATAAAGGATGAACATTCAGAAACACAGCTGTGGGAATAGAATAGGGAATTCTATTTCTGGCCTCAAATCAAACCTTCAAACCCTAGTATTCAAGAAGGACTTAAAAGATAAGTAATTTTGTTGTTGGTATTGGCAGGTATATAGATCAAAGTAAAGCAGAATCTTTAGAGGATCTGGAAAGATATTTTCTTCCTAACATAGCACAGCTTAGAACTGGTCAGGGATGAAAAGCTTGTGTTTCAGAAGGTAGCAAAGAGGCTTCAAGGCATTTGGCTGGCTACACAACTCTGTGGGATTGACTTCTGTTTCCAGAGTTTTTGAGATATTCATCTGCTGGTCTAGATCTGCCTAAAATGTAAGCAGGCTGTTTGTGGTGGCAGACATGGAAAAGGGAAAATATGCAGGCTTTTATCATTTTGCTATTGCATTTTCAGAATCAGGGACTGATTGTACAAGCTCCCTCAGCTCTATCGGGATGTACCAGAAGTTGATGATAAAAGACTGAGCATCCTGTGAAGTAAAAGAGAAAATCTTTCCCTCAAGCAGGACTCTTTAAGTGTAATCATCAAAAAATATACTTTGCAACTTTTGATGAGACTAGCAAACACATATCCACATTGGGGATATGGTTTAGGGGTTGGACTAGAGGATCTTGAAGATCTCTTCCAACCTTGATGATTCTGTGATATCCAGGTGAACATGGATGCCAGTGGAAAAATCTGGATACCAGCAGCAGAGATTCGAGAAGCAAAAGCACTTACAGATTCTGGTCAAATCAGTTCATGTTGAAGTGCAGAACTTCATGGTCCTGCAAGTAGTCTACAGCTATTTAAAACTGCTTCAGATCTATCCACAGTTTGCAGAGAGACTCCATACCACATTGCATTTTACATTGCATTAGGGTCTAGTTGTATTACAGATGCCATTTGGTAAAATCAAAGTCACAAACATAAGTTCATTGTCTAGCCTGGGATTTCTTGCCAGTGCATATGAGCCAAACTTTCTATCAGGACAACTGTTCAATATCTGTAACTAATATAGACTTTATTTTTAAGAGCTTTGGTCCTGCAATTAGCTGACTCCAAAAAAGAGGGTAGCTTTAGTGAGTTAAGATGTCACATGTCTTCGTAATACAGTTAATTAGCACCGTTTCCCTTCAGAATTGGAAGCAGTGTGTCTTGGGAAGGAGAAGATGCCAATTCTTAGAGGCAGTACTGTAATATTTAACAGACTTAATCACACTGTCTAACTTTGGGAATATTTAAAATTCATGGTATCATTACTGATATTTGACAGCAAGAAGATTTTGGGGCCATTTGACTGAGTCAGCCCAGGTGGTCACTGCTCCATGGTGGGGCTATTTCGCAAATGCTGTGACCTTCCAAGGAGGCCCTTATCACTGCAGATAAGGATAAATGTTCCTATCTCATTAGTAGTTGTGGAAGGTACAAACTGAACACAGGCTGCTCTAAAAAACAGTACATACTCCAGGAAAAGCAACAGACCAGAGATTCCACCATGCCTCAGGTCAGTTGAAGAGGTACCCCAGTTCTAAGGAATAGAAATAACTGGATTAAATGAAGAGAAAGCGCAAGATGAATGTTGAAGTGAGATCTATTTGGACCATTGAATTCACAGGAATCCAGTCCGTGTAAGACTTGTTTTATTCAGTGTTATTATCAGTGCTCAGATCCACACCTTTAATTTCCAGGAAAAGAAGACTTATGCTGATAATAGTAATGAAAGATACATTCTGTTAATGCAGGGATCATTTTCTATTGCCACTGCAAATCCAGCATTTTCTTTATGTTATCCTACTGATTGCCAGTTTGCCCAGTGCTTTGCTGGGGAGCTGGAGACTCCCAGGCCCAACTTATGGAGTTTCTAATTCAAAAATAAAATCTACCTGGCTACAGATTTCCCCCCCGCCCCCACTCTCAATGTGGCATCTAGTTTTTTTCAGTCAAAAAAAAAAATCATACTTTAAAATACTTTAAGAAAAGGTCATAATGAGAAGATGAGATCATGCATAGCTGTAACACAGCATTTTTTTCCTTGGACAACATGTTTAACAGGAGAAAAATAACAGCTTCTGTGTGGGAGCTGATCAAGTCTTACATGGAGTGTGAAGCAGAGAGTGGCTACAGTAAACCAAAGCCATTCTCCATAAACCAACTGCTCTGCCAAACCAGGTGAAATATGTCTGCTTTGGCACTGTGGTATGTCTGTGTGTAGGAGGGAAAAGGGCCTGATCCTACACTCTCTTCTCAGGGGAAAGAAGAACATGTTCAGCCACTGAGCAGTCAGTGTTTCTATTGCATCAATCACTTAAGGATCTTACAGTACTTTAAGAAACTTTATTAAGCTGTTCTTCACAAATCTGAGACTGAACATCTTGCAGCTTTAAATGACTGGATCAGCTGTGTGTGGTGCATCCTTGCGTATGATTTAAGTTTTGAAGAGATCCCCTCTCAGCTAAAAAGTCTAAAGAGAGCAGTATCACCCAAAGAGACTCATTCCTTTTTAAGGAGGAAGTTTGATCTGAAACAGATAGGCTCATTTGCATGGTTTACTAGCATCTCTTTAATTAAGTACTAGCTTTCCATGCCGCTAGATTTTTCAGGATAGTTGCTAAAGTGAAATCTGGATACCGCAAAACCAGGTTCATTTCTACATCTACTGCCACTCCAATTATATGTTGGCGATGCCTGATGAAGTTTATACTATGTACAATTTCCTATAGCTGTCCTGAAGCGTAAGCATGCCAATCTGTGAAGGTAAGCTCTAGAGAAAGATGCTGTGAGTACTTTTCAAAATAAGAATTGGAAACCTACAGAGCTGATGTAGTTACCATCTACAGTCACACCAGAACAAATTTTTATGTTGTCCTCCATGAGCTGCCTAAAACTACAGTCATATTCTGGGTCTCAGTACTGAAAAGTGAAGGACCACAGGTTGGGCATAATTTAAAATGATAAATCATAATCGTAGTCTAAAGCAATAACACTTCTGCATTTTTTATATCCTATAAATAACTCTACACAAGGAGAAACAACCACGAAAATCTAGAGACAAACTTTAGGCTAACTAGCATCCAACAAAGGGGAATGCATGTTGGTTCCCAGAAACCAGCTTTGTTTCATATTGTTTGTATCAGTCTCCTCTTCAAGTCTCCTCTCTCCAGCAAGAGACTGAGAAAGTCCATGGATTATGGTAAGAATAAAATACTACGTGGAGATGAACAAGCGTGAAACTACGACAGAGAAGGTGGAGACCTGTGATTGTTAGACCACACCTGCAAAAGCCTATTATTGCCAAAGGTTACATTTGTATATCTCAAGTCACAAGAGAAAACACAGGAATAATGCTTCAGAAGACTGTTAAACTAATAATCCACCTTCTGCAACAGAAGTTGTTAAATGCCAAGAATGGTTTGCCTCCATCAGAAGTAATCTCCCTGTTAATCTGGAGTTGATAACAGTGACTGATCTCATATGTTACGTTTGGAGAATCACACGGGAGCCAACAAACTGGAGAGTCAATCAAAAAGCGGGAGGATCAGTCCACGTTTTCCATAAAAACAAAGGAAAACTTATCATATATTATGATGACTACTCGTTGGGTATTTTGCTAAAAACAAAGTCAGGAGCAGCTATATCAAGTGCAACAGATAGCCAAGTGGTTTTCAGAAAACAACTTCACAGATGAGGGACAACATCTAAGAACCCAGTGAAAATGAGTCATGATGTCTTCAGCTCAAAAACAAAATACATTTTTAATAAATATATCTATTTCTGTCACATGATTTCTTCATACAGAATTTACAGATTTAAGCTTAGAGAACTTCCAAAGCTGCACTGTAACCAACAAGAGCTGGCTGTGCTTACAGACCGCTCTGATGATGTGATTTGCTGCACACACACATCAACATTCCATCAGGAAGACTGTTCCTGAGTACTCTTGCAAACAATTCAGTTGCTTGTTTTTGCTTTGTGCAAAAGAAAAATAGAAGTTAAGAGTTTACACTGGAACACACAAACAGACTGAAACTGTAGCCCAGGGAGAAGAAAAACAGTGTAAAAAAATCAACAAACCTGTTCATAGTCCAAGCCTATCCAAGGTAATGTAAGTCAGGAGAAGCAAGAAAAGCTTCATTTGCACAACAAGCAGCAAACCAGGAAAAAATAAAACAAAAACCCAACATACAATTTCTTCTCTCTCTTTCCTCCTCTCCTTTCTCCCAAAATAAAAATTTGATTCACCTGAAGGTTCTCTCTCTCCCTTAAATCTCCCCAAGTTAATTAAGTGATTCATGATCCAGGCCACCTGAGTCTTGTTTTCTTTCTAACCTGCATATTTGATAAACATTAAGAACCAATTCTAAGGATGTCACCAGTGGCTAGTTAGTAATTTTATACAAAAATCAAGACCTCAGTTGTTTGTTTACTGTTGGTAATGTAGGGAAAAGACTCTAATAAAAACTCTGAACCTAAAACTCCTATTCTGTTAATAATGACCGTAAAGTCCTGGCTGACCTTTTCCCCAAAAAATCCCCACTGCCTGAAAGGCTCAACCTGGTCCTTTCATCTTTTATTTGCTAGCTATATATCTTGCTTTATTCTGTAAAGCTGTCTATGGTGCAAAATGTAGGCTGTGTGCAATCTGAAATAAAGCTGCTTATTGCACAGAGGATTCCAAAATTAATAGCTCTGAATTTTAATGAGGAGATGCTTGATTTCTGTTCCACTGGTATTGCAGGCACTAAGTTAATACACATGAAAACAGGGGAAAAAGTAAATAGAGCAACCAGCTTTGTCTGTGTAGGAGTTAATCCATTTAAATGGCTGCAACAAAACCTGGCTGCAGGTTTATGTTTTTCAGAGACCGCATGCCTCGGCTCTAACAAGCTGCATTCACAAGTTATTGTATGTCCAGGCAAGGAATATCAGAATCAGGGTTTGTTAGGGAATAGTTTGCTGCATTCAGGTCATTTTAGAATCAATCTGTCTGGGCAAATCATGCCAGATGGACAACACCATTTGCGCACTCATGCCACTAGTCTTTACCCTGCCAAATTACCTCAGGAGTGACCTAGAGAGCCTCTTTCTCCAGCGTTAAAGTCTGTGCTGAGCCCCTGCTGTCCACAAATACTGTTTAGCATCTAGTTGCAAGACTTGTTTTCATTACATATGCTAGCAGTCAGGCTGTGACTAAATGGCTGTTGGCAAAGGTATTGAACTAAGGCCTAAAGAAATGGAAACTTTCCTTTGGACTCCAGTGGGCTTTGGATCAAGCATTAAAAGAATAAATGCTCTAAAGCAAATAAGGCAAAACTTCTGTTTTCCCACCCTGACTAGTCTCTTGTTATCAGAGGTGCCGATCAGGGTTGTTCAGCTGTTAGATGCTATCAAATGCTATCTCAAACCAAAGTACTTAAAAGAGATCTTTAGAAAAGCAGCATAGAAAAATAAGTGCATTTGTGTTGGCATAATCACTTCTGGATAAACAACACATAGACAAATTTCAATTCACAGTCTTTCCCAGGAGGTCACTAGGGCTGCATGTGTGCTTCGGTGCTTTTGGGTTTTACTCTCCTTCCCTAAGCAGAAGGGTGATCTGCTTAGACTTGTCCAAGAGATTTTTCCTTTGAAAAACAGACTGATCTCAGTTTTCTTCATGCTGGTCTTGAATTAATACTAGTTTAAAGTAACTGGGGACTTTATGTTCAGAGCCCTAACACCTTCCAGGCAATTTTAGACACAAGGCTCCAAACAGTAGATGGGCCAAGTAAGACCACCGGGGGGCAAGCACAAGAAGAGTTAGGACTCCCTTGTTATTGTTGCATTGTTCTGGACAAGAATTCTTCCTGAATTCCATCTCCATTTCCTCTGCTCAGTGAAGAACTTCTGTTCAATGGGAAATGCCTTATGATGCTTTAAAAAGTTCTCCCACTTCGCTCACCCTTAATGCACACATGCCACCTCACTCTTCCAACCAACCTGTTGACACTTTACCTGTCCCCTGCACAAGTGGCTCCTTCCCTGCAACATCCACTGCTGGGTCTGTACCACACATTCTCATTTCCATCAGCTGCCAGCCAGCCCTGGGCACCAGCCTTCCAGAAACAGGGAGCAGTGGCAAGATGTCCTTGTAACATTCCAGCTTTTGGAGGTTCTCATATGGCACTGCTGGAAGAAGCATCAGCAGACCAAATCTTCTTGCCAGATTTTCTGATGCTTTATGGTCCAGGCAACAGGAAAAGTCACCCCAGCATTTCCCAGTTAGTGATTAAGAGACCTTTGTCTCCTTGTGGCATGGCCATTGAGTAGTGCATGTGATGAAAGAGCAGGGTGGAGAACAGGCTGGCCAAAACCAGCAGACGGCTTAGCCCTGCCAGTTCTCCCGGGGTGGTTTCATCTTGTCACCTGCAGTAACAGCATCTCATGCACTTCTGTGAGGGACCTGATTAGTTGTAGTTGAGGAATTTGAAGCAGTCAGTAGGGTTTTCTACCTGATAATTATTCTTAGGAGAAAGGCTTACATTTGGTACTAGAGAATCCCCTGATGACAGGGAGGGAGAAAGGGCAGCTGGCAGAACATCTGTCCCTTGCTATTTTTCACCACCAAAGCTGAATCTGGTCCAGTTCCCTGTGAAGGGCTGTGGGACAGACACTCTTGACTAATTTTCATTCACCTCTTCCCAGCTGACCTTCTCCTTCCAAAGATGATGAGGAAATCGTTGGCCTCTGTGGCTTTGTCTGGAAAGTGTTATCTTTTGCAAGCTTTAATTTATTGAAATTAATTGCTTTTCATTTGAATTTAGCTTGAAACTTGGCTGTGTGACTGGGAAGAGCTTCACTGCAGTGCACAATAAACACTATATTCCGTGCCTGTTCTATTCTTTAATATCTGTACAATAGCAAGACCTGGAAAGCAGAAACACTGAACCATTTTTGTCCAGGAGTGTCACTTATTTCTCTAAGAGCAGCCTGCGGCATTGCACATATCATGTAAGAAATTATCCCATTCTTGAATGCACAGATCACACAACATACCTCATTTAACTTGCAGGCTCAATGATTCATAAATGATACTTTCCTCCAGGGACTGTTGCAGGAAGACATCAGGGCAGAGAGCTGTGTTTCAGTCCTCTGTTTTCTAAAGCTTTGCGCTAACCCAGAAAGTCTTCTCTCCTCCCCAAGTAGGAACAACAGTCCACTATAATCTGTTCTATCCAGTTCCGTACTCCTTCAGATTTTATGGAAAATATCTCTATTTGACAGATGATGGCAAATGGTTTGGAGGGAATTTTGATTTTGCGCAGTACTCTGGGAGTCATTATTCTTACTCGGGGTAATTACTGGAAATCAAAAGAAGGCAGGTTTAGATTAGATATAAGGAAGAAATTCTTCACTGTGAGAGGGGTGAGGCATAGGAACAGATTGCCCAGAGAAGCTGTCGATGCCCCTTCCTGGGAAGTGTTCAAGCCCAGGTTAAATGGGGCTTTGAGCAACCTGATCTAGTGGAAGGCAAAGGCGTTGGAAATAGATGATCTATGATTCTATGATCAGAGAGTTCATTCAAGCACTGGTATTGGAAGTATTGAAATAGAGTATTAGCAGATCCTAAAAATGCCCTCTGGGTTTAAGAGAGCAAAACATCAACATATTCTGTCTGAACACAACTATACAAAATATTTAAATTAGCTCTATGGGTTGTTAACAGGTCAAGAATTAAAAGCACCTCCTCCTTATGCCATCCTGCTGTTCTGTATTACAGTCCCTTGCCTGCACAGTAAGGCTGCAAAGCTGAGAGCAGTTAACATTATCCACTTTAAAGGACCTTTAGTAACTATGAGTAGGAACAGAGTTAAACCCAGGTAGGAAGCCCCAGTTCTCTTTGACTGAAGGTACTGGACATTTTAAGGACAAATTCTGAGGCAGGGAGTGCTGTGTTCTCTCACAGAGGTCACCACGTCATGCTTTTGTATGTACTCTGTATAACTGAACTTTCCTGGAAAGTCTAATAATTGTTTGGAGAAAGTCCTGGGTACAGAAAGTCCTTCTGCAAACTGTCACCCTGGGAGTTGCTTATGAAACACCACAGTGCCTACTGACCTGTAGTGTCAGCCCCCTTAGGTCCTCCAGCCTTCTGCCCCCCAAGGGAATGACTGACACAAAAGTGTAGTTTTGAGGGACATACTTGGAAGTGCATTTCCCGCTCTGGCTGCCACCATCCACAAAACTTCCTGATCCTGAAAAATTTGCATTGCTATAACCTGAGTAGTGCGCACAGTATGTTGTGCTCTGCCTCTAGTATGTAGGATCAGGATAACTCTGCTGTCTTCTTGGCCTTAAATCTGGATCCTTCTGGGCTTCTTTTAGTACCCATGTTACTAATAACTGAACTTAGCTCTCATGCATGAATTTGGGAAATTGTATGACTCCTTAAGTGTGTCTCTCTAAAATTCCCCAGTCTCATCGAGAGTGAAAGTTAGAGTACAGACAAATAATTCTCCAATAGAGAAGGGACTGAAGTTCTGATAAAATAGCAAGTAAGCAGCGCAAAAGAGAGAACAAAGTGTTCTGTTTTTTGTTGTAGCTTAGAGAGTAATGCATACATTTCATCCCACTTAATGCTGAGTACCTCCCTCACGGACTAGCCACTTGATCACACCACATCCCACATGCATGAAACCCGCTCACAGGCCTGACAGAGGAGGAGAAACACACCCAGCATTTCTTTACCAGCCTATTTCCAATCCCAAATTAATCTTGCCTGGACATCCCGCCGACTAATCGGGTTTACTGACTCAGGTTTAGCAAAACCTCGAGTAGATAAGTATCCACTTCATTAATCCTCTGCCTGATCTCCGAGTGCATGGTCCTTATGAGCGAGAAGGGGCAGATACACTTTGAAGACATTAAGCTACAAGCCGTTTGCAAACAGATTTTCTCTCTTCCCCCAAACAGACAAGTGCTCAGTGCCGCTCAGCATCCATATTCAGGATAATTATAGTGACCTCCCAGCTGTCACTGACAGAAGTGCGGGAAGGAGGATTATGCACGTGAAGTTCTCTGCAGCTAAAGCCACCATATGTCCAGGTTTCACTGGGCATGTTTCACAAAGCCAACTTTCTCCAGGCTGAAAAAAGACTCTGGCCATTTGTCCTGAACTTGTTTGTGGCTGGAACCCCTCTCAGGCTGGCTGACGCTTGGACTGGAGCCATGAAGTACACTCAAATCCTCTGCATATGCTGGCTCCAGATACACCAGAATCACCATGTTTGTGCTGCCCATCTGCTGGAGCAGAGCCGGAGGGGCCTTGAAAAGCCAGAAAGAAAGAGAGCTTCAACCTTAGTGCTGGCAGCTTTCATCAAGAGAGGGAACTGAGAGCTCTCTCTTGCCTGCAGCTCCTGCAGGCAGCTCCCAACATGGGCAGGACTGTTTTGGGACAGGAGGTAAGAGCCTGAGCTCTTTGGCAGGAGGCTGCTTCTCCAGAGAGGAGCTGATATCCTGCATCACTGCTGTGAGGTGCTTGTGGCAAGGTGGGGGAGGCAGCCCTGCCTGCACAGCCTCTCTGCACAGCTCCTCTGTGCTGAATGCCCTGTGCAAGGACCTGGCAGCCACAGAGATCTCACGAACCACAGTTTATTACAGCATCAGCTAAGTCTTGATTAGAAAATGCTTTCTGCAACACATTGTCTGTAGCTCAACTACAGAACCAAGAAGGTTTTTGACTGAAACTCTTCTGACTGAAAAAGCAAACTACGTTCTTTCACTTTCAGAGATTCATAGATGTCCTGCAGACACCTTACCATAACATGAAATCACCTCCCCTCATCATGTCTCCATTGAAACATTCAGATTTGTGATTCTCAACTGGTTTAATTCACCAGGAACTTTTTGAATGCTGAGTCTGGAGAAATGTTTGCTTAAGCTTATATATATAAAAGAAGAACCCTATGCCAAGGAAACTGAGAAGAAAACAAACAGTTAGAACACACAGAGCTTGACTTTTTCCTTCCAGTGAAACAACACAGACATTTTAATAATTAAGCAGTTTCATAATGTTTGTAGAGGGAAATGAAAGTTTATTGCTTTTGCCATTTCTGTAAAGGCACAGGGCAAAGTGTGGGGTCTTTCAGAGGAGAAGACTTAGGAAAGGGTTGGAAAAAAAAAGATGATGCTATAGGGGTGAAAGAACAAATCTCTAACTCTCTAGGTAATATTTACAGTACTGCAGCAGGAGCTCAGTTAAGAAAGGAGAGAGTCAGAGTTTGGGGCCTCATTTGGTAAACCAATATTTTTGCACAGGAGAAACTTGGGTGAGTATGTATTAGGCTGTGGTTTAAGAAAGACTCTTCAAGTCTGACCCAGTGAAAGCTGGGTTGTGCAGTTCTGACTCATATATTAGGGTTTCTCATTCTCTAATTTAAACCAATAGGAACTTTTTTACTGAACTGATTGAGAACAAGATTGAGCCTTTACTCCATTGTGATTCCCTTGGGTAATGTGGAACTAGGGTAAAGTTAGCTGATAGTCACTAGAAGTATCAAAATTTGACTTCCAAAAGCAAGCAGTCACATATTCCCCCTTCCTCAGAAAACATATGAATTGGGAGCAACACATTTACTGAGTTTCTTTAGACAGATGCACACTTGAATTAAACTCCCTCAAAGTTAGGAGGATTATTCTGCCTTTGTCTCTATGCAGGAGAAAGGCAGAGTTGATTCAAGGTGTACAAATCTAAGCAATTTAAACTCTGCCAGTTCCTACACAGTGGTGAAATTGATACAGTATGTCTGGAATTGATTTTTGGATGGATGCTGGAGACAGATCTCAGAGATGTGTCAGTGCCTGCTCTGTAAATGAAGGAATAGGCTGTAAGTTTACAGATACCTGGTTTGTGCTTGCAGCGTTTGGGAACAAAGAGGGGGAAAGAAATCCAAAGCACATGCAGGCGATAATATGAAAAGCAAGAAAATCACTGACAACTATATAGCAAATGTAAGAGCCTGCTCCTACCCCTTAGTGGGAATACCACACTGCTCAACACCCAATTTACTGAAATAAGACTTCCCCATGGCTGGGGAAGATGAAGGAAATAAAATCAGCCAGATCTCAAGAGAGACTGGTAATGGAGGAAATTTAAAATTTATCTAGCTTTGTTTTTCTGATATAATTTCAAGGCTTTTTAGGGGTTTTGTTGGCTTTTATTTTCTTCATACAATGTGATAGAGCAGCTATTAATGGAATAACTATTTCACTTTAAACAAAAGTTACGGTAGATCCCAACAAATCACCTGTGAGATACAGAACTACTTTTACACTTGTCCTCATTCCCCCACTGACTTTCTTGTATTTCTGTCGACATCTGTCTGAGGGCACTGACCAGGAGAGCTCCTGAGGCAGGGTCAGATATGGATGTGCTAGTGGACAACTGTGTCTTGTGCCACTTAATGCAGTTATGAATGGGCACAGTGGGAAGAGTTGAGCTTAGTCCTTGTTAGATCCTCTTCTGTCTTTCTTGTTCATTCTGTGCTTGGCAGAGTAAGTTCATGCGTGCACATTCTGGTCTGGAAATGAATATATTTTATTATAGAGTAGGAAGCATAGGAATAAACCCTAATTTAGTAGAAGCTGGATCAGCCTCTCTTCCATCCAAAAAATACAAAATGACACATCACATTTCCTTTTTTTTTGGGAGGGTAGGGAGGAGTAATCAGTTTTAAAGTCCAGGATTCACTGTGTTCTTTAGTATTTTATTGCATGGTATTAGAGGTATTCTTACTTGTTTGGCAAGAAGAGTTGAATATGCTACATTACAGTTTCCCAGAAGCAAATCCACTTAAAAAAATTTGAGGGCATAACCACAGAAAAAAACTAAGTTAGCACACCTGAATGGGATGAAGCATCTGTAGGTGGGGGTTCGAAACTCAGGCAAATCTCTGAGACTGGCTTTGCTACCAGAGCAATCCTGATGTGAAACCACCCCCTCAGTAGCAGAAGAGTCTTGTCACAGGGGCAGCAATGAACTTTCTGGGGTGAAACATGATGAGGTGACAAAGCTGTAAGGAAACACAGATTTGCTTGCCTTGCAGCCTTGGTACGTGAAACTCTGCTTTGACTGTACTGCCAGATGTCAAAGCAATGGTGAATTACCAACCCAAGCTAACTAATGTGGGGGGGTAGGGGGAGGAAGTGTGAAGTGCTGACATGTGTAAGCATCATATAAAATGTACTTGCTCTGTAGATGATAGGTCCCCAAAGGCCCATAAGGTATGCATGTACCTGCTTGGACAACGTGGTCTGTGCAGGGATGTGCACGCTAGTTCAGATACTTTATCTTGTAAGAGGGGACTTACAGTGAAAGAATATTTGGAGTATTTCTGCTGAAAGCACAAAAATATATTTGGGATTTGAGTGGACAGAGGTGGTAAATGAGAGTTGCTCACAGTGTTCACAGTGTTTATGCTTCTCATAGCTCTGTGGTAGCAAAGGGAGGAAGGGGCTGTTACTGCTGCTCTGAAGCGGGAGGAAAGTGGAGGAATAGAGACCCAGGTGAATGGACTCACTTGCCCATGGTCCCATCAGTGACCTGTGGAAATGATAGAGATAATAACCCACATTAGGAGGATGCCTTCTCCACTAATAAGTTAAACAGGATGGAAAGAAAGCCATGCACAGAGATGTCAAAGCTCAAGTGATGAAACCACAGACATGTTGTTCCCAAGTGTTCATGTACAGGCAGAGTTCCAGCATGGGCTCTTCTAGGTTTAGGAAGAGTCATCTCTATCCCACCCTTCCTTTCAATCTGTGCAGCAGGCTGAGGTCCTTAATAGCATTTATCTTCTCCACTCATTTAATGAAATATGTGGGTATTCAATACACTTCGGGTCTCTATTTCCCTCCCCTGTCAATGGGTTTAAATCTGGGTGATACAGCCTACGATGATAGGACTGGGAGAAGAAGGATGTGGGTGAAAGACAATGTTGTTGCATAAGCCTTTTTTCAAACGGTAATGTGACTAAAAACTGAGCAGTCTGCTATTTTGTGTTGTTAGTTATCAGAAGACACCATCAAACCTCTGCCGATGGGGAGCACTACAAGGTGTTGAAATGGACCATGATTTTATCAGCACAAATATCAGTGTAACAAAGTAACCACCCTAAGAATGACTTTGGTTATTTAATTTAGGTGTCAGCATAGCTTTTACATAGGGGAGGGATCTTGGTTTTAGTTAATTATTAAAATGGGCTCCCTTGCTGCGTGTTCACCTTTGCAGAGAGATTACTGCAAAAATATTGGAGCAAAATTTTGAAGCCTCATGACCACTGTGTTTTTCATGCCCTAATTACTTGGTCAAAAATCCTACTCTCCACTGAGTCAGTCTTTGCTGAGATTAATGGAAATGCTTTTGGTTTACAGTGAGATATGAATTATCCAGAATGTACCCTGAGGAGAGAGAGAATGCTATTTAATATCATTAAAAAATGAGAAAGAGAAGCTAAAATAGCTTTTGTCAGTGGCATAATACTGTTCCCAAAGAGTTGTGACATCTCTATATCTCCCAGGGCTAGAAAGACATGATGTTTTGATATTTTCTCCTTCAACTCCCCTTTCCTGCTAACAACCTTTTTTCTGGGCTATAATAGCTCCATAGCCACTTCAAATTACTTGAGAGATACTGGAAGGCAAAGCACTCAGTAGGGACATGGAGTCTTTAAAGCTCCTCCTTCATTGGCAGTCATAGGATCCTGGCAGTGCAGGGGTTAACCTGAGGCCACGGAAAGTGCTGAGGGAAAGGTTCAAGCATAGAGGAGATGGGGAAAGCAGCAGCAGTGTGGAGAGGGTAAGGATGCTTCACCATGATACTAACGCTAATTGAGAGCAGCAGTAGTCTTACTCCTGCAGCAGAGTCCTGCAGCTCTGACAGATGCTCCCCAGACTCCCACCCAGACCTGCAGCTGGGTCAGCTGCTAAGTGCTCCTACCCACAAGGGCCAGTGTCACATTCTCATGTGGCCCTGACCTGTCCTGATAACCCAGATCAGCACCATGTTGCCAGCAGGCAGTATTGCAGGTGTGCTGAAGGATCTTGAAGCCCTGCAGTGGAGGGTCAGGCAACTTTGTCCCTCCTGTTGCACATCATGCACAGTTTGCACAGCCATGAGCAGAGTGGCAACTGCTGCAACTACACTCACAGAATGGAATGAGTGTCGTGCAATACAGTGAGCTGCACGCATTTGCTTGCCCAAAAATAGGAGGCAGAGAACTGGGGCCAGAACCTGTTTCTCAGAAGAGCTTGCAATTGGTGCGGAAATTAAAGACAGTATTGATTTCATCAAGAGCTGCTCTCAGGATGCTTGACCCGGATGTGGGTGTTCCACACATCGTTCCTCAGCTGGGCCACCCTACATTCTCTATCAAATCATGCTCCATCAAAGGGTGTATTCCTAGAGGAATCCATGATGTAGTGTGGCATTGTGCGTGGAGGATGTTACAGGAAAGCAGGCAAGCGCAGATATCAGGGTGTTAAATCAACAGTGTGGGAGAGAAATGGGTAGAAGACGAGGATGAGCATATGAAGGAAGAGCTGGTTTGAGTAGGAATGGTGGAGGGTCATGCTCTTTCTTTTCTCTGCCATTCCTCCCTTATCCAGTAGGTTTACCTACAGAATGACTGAGGTGGGAGGGAGAAGGTTGGTGCATGGAGTGTTTGCTAGGAAACCTGTATGGAGGCCTTTTTTGACCAGTACACGTAGCCTTAGCAGGAACACGCGTGTATCAGGGAGCACAAATGTTACTTACAGACAGAGCAGATTGGTGCTACTGGCCCTGACCATGTGTTTATTGCCCAACCTCTAGTGAAGGTTTTGTCATGCCACTTCACAGGCACATCACAATTCCCACAGCCCACCTCAAGCCCCTGCCTTCCACTTCATGTGCAAGACTGGGAAGGTAGAAAGGCACCAGGTTTGTTACAAGTCCCCTTTGCCCTGGTGCTTGCAGCTCTGTTTCTCTCACTTGCATTTCTGAAAGATCTTGGCAGCGTGATGCTGTCCCAGGGCCACCTGGTCGAGAATCCCTGTGACACCGAAGGTGTCTGACAGTGTTACCAGCATTTGTGCAATTAAATAGTGAGGCATTCAAGCACAGAAACAAGGTCTCCCCATTTCCTGTGCCAACTGCTAGGACATGTTGCCTCCTTTCAACCAAATGGCAAATAAAGAAATCATAAATCTGAATGTCATGGCTGAAAGAGAAACCTAGATTCCTAGAAAAATTCCCAAAGCTTTTCTGCTTCACCTTTGCTTGGGTCTGCTCCCCTCATAAATGAGCAACAGCTAAGCAATCAGGGAACAGAATGGAAACTTAGAAACACGAAAATTTGCCTCGAGGACTCTGATTCGAGACCTATTTTAACCTAACCCCTCCCTTTACTTCATTTGCTTCCCTTGGTTCGTTCAAGCACGTTGCCTTACCGATGCAGCCATAACAAGAGACTTGCTGTGGGTTGGGAGGCTTTTGGTTTTTCCTTCTTTTGGAAATATTTCTGAGCAACCATCTGTCAGTTCCCACCAGCCGGGAGAGCTGCTCTGACAGCAGATATATGCAGCATCTCCCTGCTCAGCACCAGTACTGCAAGAGGAGGGGACAAGGGAAGAGCAGGGCTCTTCTGTGCAGGGCTCAGAAGCGGAGCTCAGGGTTGCAGCTGCTGTGAAAGCTTTTTGCTGAAGTGAAAACGCACACCAAATGGCTTTTCTCTTTCACACACACCTGAAATTGCTTGTTTGCTACAGTCAATAAAGTAGAGGTTTCATTTATTGCTTTCTGTGAAGAAGGAGAAGACAGTGTGGCTGTCTAACAGCCACCTGTCCAGACTTGGTGAGATCTCCGGGGTTAGTTGGAAAACCTCTCAAGTGAGCAGCATGTTGTAGGAAAGGGGCTGTTGGTGGCTGTCTGGGTGGTGAAGTGACAAGAGATGAGAGTCACAACTTAATAATTTTGTGCATCTTCATTGTTTTTAAGTGAGAGTTTGCCAGAGCGATAGTTAAATAACAGAAGCCAATAACAAAACCAATAAGCAGCAAAACATAATGAGTTTCTGCTGTGTTTGTAAGGCACATGAATATGGACACTGTTGTGCAGGAGTGAATGCCACTGTTGCACATGAAATGTCAGAAATCAAACCCCTTATTCATCTATCCAAGTATTTGTTCTGGAGGAGTTGTTACTGTTACTCACTAAAGAAGTGGAAATCTATCTTGCATTTTCATGCTACCCCATAAAGCTGCTTTTGAAGAGCTTGTAGCAATATGTTAATGGAATATCATACTTCCAAATATTTGGTTACCAATAATTTACCAACTTACCAAACTGTACCACAGCTTTACCTAATGCCTACAATAGGTTGGACATCAAAAAAGCTCATAATGTTCTATATTTCCAAGTTTGCCCCCTAAAGTTTTAGCGAAGCTCTAGACTCCAATGATTACACCAAGCCTTTGTGTGTTTTCCCTCTTGCCTGGGAGGTGATACCCATTTTCTTCCCTGTCTTCACATTCCCCAGGGCTGTCATACCTTTTTCCTACTGCAACTGTGGTGTGAACAAATGCAGACTACAACTCATCATTTAACATAGTCCAAGCCCAGCATCCAGACTAACAAAATTATCCTGAACTACCTGTGGCTCAAGGGTGCAAACAGCCAGCTGGTGCTGGTTACCAGTTGCTGATGCTTTTGATCTCAGGCTAGCACAGGTAGAGCCAGAGCAAATACTGCTGTACCCAGGTGCTATAGCTGACACAACTGAAGTCCAAATAGCTTTGTTTCCAATAGGAGCTGGGAATACACATGCTTTTTATGTGGCAATATGGCTGCATATGGTCAAAGGCTCTAGGTAAATGCAATTTTAAATTACTTTCTTTTTAATGAAACTTTAATGCTGTAGAAATCCATGGAGGAGACAGAGGGAAAAGATCTTACTAGATACAAGAAAAGCTTGCTTGTGTTTGATCTGTCTCTTGCACCCTTTGGAAGCAGATATATTTATTTACAGCACAATCTCAGCTCCACTGAAGTCAGCGGGAAGTCTGCCACCAGCTTCACAGGCAGCAGGCTGGTGCCTCTGAGGGGTGATCCTCTGAGCACGCTCCCCTCCTCTGCTGCAGAAAGAGCCACTAATGCGTGCCCTCGGCTGCTTGCTGTGCTAAACCCATTTATCTAAACCATGACAGCATAAGAAGCAGTTTTAGCGATTAACCCACTTTTGCTGCCATAAAACTAATCAAGCTGCTTCTTTTTATTTAGTAGGGAAGTTCGTTTTTAAGTTCCCAGATGCTCAATTGTAGTGGGGGAAGGTAAGTTTTGCATGTTTAAAATGGAATATTGCATTCATTTAAGGAACAAGAGGGGAAGGAAACAGCGAGCAATCCTTTCTCCGCCCAGAGATTGACAGCCTGGCAACCTCTGAAACAGAAAAGCCTTTGTTTTACACCATCACGGCCACAGTGTCCACAGCTGTCAGGTCTAGTGCTCCCTAACTGGGCAGCTGCCAGTATTAGGAAGAACCACTGTATCCAAGCCACTGGGGACAAGCTGAACAGATCCATCAAAACAGGGTACGGGAGACAAGCCAGCAGGTCAGGCTGTGTTTCAGGCAGCTGATAGCTGAAGACTGGGAGACCCTGGAAATCCAGGAGGTTTAAGATGCTCAGCACATCTATAAAGCTGTAGAACGAATCTCCAGGGAAAATAACAGTGCAAGAAAGCTGTCAGATGTTACAGAGGAGGGTGGTTGGAAGGTGCTGCTTCTCTTTGAAGTGGGTTAGCAGCATTAAACGTGCACTTTAAAGATCAATTATAATCTGAAACTGTAACATATCCCACCTCCAATTGTCCTTTGCTGGCTGTGGGGGGAAGGCCATGGGCCATGGCTCCCACCAGGAAACCAGTGTGTATGGATAGAGAGTTTGGTAGGTGAGGAAGTCTTAAACCATGGGCTTAACGTTCACATGAAAAGGTCCTGAGAGGTGCCAACCTGAGTTGTTCCTGCTGCACTGGGAGAGCAGTGGTGGGCAAAAGGGACAAACAGGAAACTCTGCTCTTCAAGTTTCAGTAAAAACAGGCCCTTAAAACACAACACATCCTATGCTCTTGATTTCTAGCAAGAGCAGTTCAGATGAACACACATGGGAATTAACAGCTCCATTGGGCGCGAAGAGCCCACTTTGCCCCTGTTTTATAGCGCTGAAGGGCATGAGTGATTCCTGTCGGCTCTAGGTGGTGGCCTGACAGAGGGGTTAAAGGCTGCCCAGCTTCCCTGGCCAGCTCTTTCCTCAGCCCTGGTCCAGGCAGACCTTGAGCCAGCATCTAAACAAAAGAGCTTTGCCCACAGCTTCCCTCAGCCAACTTCAAACTGCAACTTAGACAAACAGTCCCTAAGACTCAGAGCAGTGCTGCTCCCAGGCACCCAACCAGGTCCTACCCTGTACCTTTCCAGCTGCCATTTCTGCTACTTGTGAAGTTCCCATCCTGCTGCTCATGTTTCCTAACCCACAGGACATCCTCCTGCCTCCTTTACCTCCTAGGAACCATGACAAGCATCTATGAGAAATATTAGTGACACTTATCACAGAGCCACCCCACTGCACTTGATGCCCCTTTCACCACAGCATTTGTACCAGCCCTGCTGCTCCTATGTTCTAGCTGGGGAACTATAGGCAAAACTTGCCTGGGAAATATTGTCTTGAAAGCATTAAGGTTATTCCTTTCAGAGACGCTGCAGCAAGCAAGCTGAGGGCAAAGATTTGCCTTGCAGGAGGCCAATGGGCAAGAGCTCTGGCAGTAAGGCAAGCCTTGACCACAACTGCTGGCCCTGAGTGAGCCTTTGGAGTGGTTGCTAATAAAAAAATAAAATAAAATAAAATAAAATAAAATAAAATAAAATAAAATAAAATAAAATAAAATAAAATAAAATAAAATAAAATAAAATAAAATAATCATTTAAGTGGCACAAAGGAGCAGCGTATAGACCTCCTATATTTTAAACTCTGGAAATGTGGAAGACAACTGATTTAGACCCTTTGTTGTTCTGTTCCTGGTAGCTGCAAATGCCAGCAAAACTAATGAAGATGGCAGTGGGAAAGCAGCTTTATGTGTAACAGTAATTGGTTCTGAATTGCTTGACAATTCTAATAGCTTTCAGCTTGCTTGGACGAAGGGGCAAGCTATGGACATTACAGAAACACTGAAGTGAGATATGGGAGTATGAAAAGGAGACAAATATATTATAAACCTTCTGAGTGCAAAAAAACCCACCATCATTTTCACAGCTGTTTTCAGACGCCAAGCAGGCGCCCATAGCAGGGGAGAGGAGTCTAAGGAGCACTGGTAGCACTAAGGAATTCCTCCCAGGAGCCACGGACAGGGCTACAGAAACAGTTTGCCTAAAAGCAGCTGGGACATTGATAACTTTTGGGCTTTAAACTCAGGTAGAATCTAATGAGGCAATGGAGACAGGGGTGCACCACCACTGAAATAAATGTTCCATGAGGAACAGTGGATTCGTGGCCCATGCCCCTGCACAGTCCCACTTCAATAGTCCATCTCCTCGTTGCTGTTCCCTGGGACATCCCAAAGAGCACACACTGCTCCTCATACCTCTCTGTAATTTCTTTCCATGTTTTTCTCACTCCTTTTTCCCCTTGTTCGTGTCCTTCACTCCATGATATGGCTTCTGAGCCAACTTCCCAGATGCCTTCTTGCCCTCCATCACCTTTTTTGTCTCTTGGCATGTCAGAAGGCAATCATGGGATGTGGCTGATCTGAAGCTACACAGGGCTAGCTGGCAATCAGCTACCACCAAGCAGTAGGATGGTCCTCAATTTTCCCTCAGCAGAGGCATTAATAAATTTACCTTCTCTCCAGCCATAGATTTCTACACTGAGCTTATGGAAACTTTTTCTCTTGGAAGCCTCCATTTGTCTGCCTAATATATTTATATGGACAAGAAATTCAGATTACCATGGGCAGACAGAGAAACAGGCAGAGGGACTGCATGGATACTGTTGTCTTAGGAAGCTATGTTAAAAAGCTGGAATGCTATATTTATGTGTGACTGAAAAAAAAAAAGAAATCTGTAATAAAAGAAAGAGATCTTTATTAGCTTCAAAAGAAAGATTTCTGGGGAGCTGACAGACAGCAAATGGCTTTAGGTGCATCATCTGATGCCTAGCAAGTGCCCCCAGAGAAACAAAGTCTGTACTTCTACATGTTCTGTTTACTCTTTGGGAGACACTTCGTCCTCAGACTGACATTTTCGTTACCTTCATTCCCTGAGGCATTTTACAGGAAAACACAGCAATGCATTTGATTGTTCAGGAGGTACTGAACTTTACATTGATGACATTTGAAAACACAGAGAACTCACACCTGGGAGCTCCAACTGCTCTGAAAGAAGCAACACTGCTGGGCTCAATTATATAGAAATGTAAATTCGGAGTGGCAGTAATACCAAAAGAGGGAGAGAAGTTAGCAGTGCTGGATTGCACTAACCTCAGCTGCAAAGTATACTGGAAGTTCACAGTGAAGTTGCTAAAAATGAAGGCTAGAGAAGGCTTTATTTTTTTGCAGCAAAAGCCTGCATGAGGAGAGCCACCTTCCTCTGGTGTCCGAAGCCAAACTCTGAGAGCCATTGGGAAAACATTCTAATGAATGTGAAATGTAAATGTAAATGTTTTAAATGTAAATGTTTTAAGGAAGCCAGGATGTTTCCAAGGCCCCAGTCTCAACAATGAAAATTAAATAATCAGTCATGTGTTTTGGATAAAGCCTCGGTTTAACTGGCTGAGCTTTAGCAGTGTGTGAGGGAAGCACAGGCGCAGACACTTTACTCCTTGTTAGCCCCTGCAGAGGAGTCTGTGCAGAGGAGAGCAGGTCCAAATAACAACATACCACATATGAGAAAATGTGCTGAGTCAGCCTCTGCCCTGTGTTTTTGCATTGTCAAAACACAGAAGAGCACCAGGGAAATAATCTGTCTCAATCTGACAACAGAAAAGACAAGTACGTGCACTGCCAAATGCAGTCGTGGGAGAGCTACCCCAGCACAGGGAGCTGGGTAAGCCAAAAAGCCAAACCTGCCATCCTGGGAGCAGCCCCTGGGAGATGCTTCATGTTGTGAATGCAACGATGAGTGGCCTCGAGCAGGGCATAGGGGTTACAAATGCCAGGCAGCTCTGTGGTGAGAGGAGGGTGAGCCTGTCCCAGGGGAGATGTATCTTCCAATGCCCAGATGAGAAGGAGCAGGTGACCAAATTGGCAAGTTTTATCCAGAAAGTGGGCCATAACCTAGACGAGATACGGGATCATCCGTCCCTGCACTTGCTTAAATGACCACTTGGCTTTCACCTGCTGCTGACAGAAGCTGGCTCACAAAGCTGCAGCCTGAAAAAGGACACAGGCTCCTGGCCAGTGTGAAATGTTTTATTTGAGTCCAGTTTGCTCCAGTGACCAGCAAACGCTGAGCATTTGGCCCCATCACCTGCATTTACCCCATCAGACCTGGGAGCAATCGAGAAGGCATAACACAGTGCCATGGATTTACAGAAACTGGGGCCAGAGGAGGGAGTCCCAAATGTAAAGTCAAGATATGGCAGTCTGTGTAAAGTATCCATTTCTCACTTGTGCGCACACTCAGGGTCTCTCTCGTTGCTGAGTGCATCTTCCAATATATTCTCTGCCCTGGTAAAATCTCACCTCCCTTCTTCCCAGCCAGAGAGTGCAAATGGGTTTGTGAACCTTAGTACATCATCTACAGCTGCCATAAATCTGGAGCAATGTACACTATCAGATATGCAGGTTTCATTTGTAAAGCAGGATTTATGATTTCACCCCTTAGATCTGCAGATGGGTTTTATTGTGATTTATGCCTGTGTCATGAAGGACCACATATAAGAATTACCTGATATTATCGAGGGACCTATTCTTTTTTGCCCTTATCTTTCTTCTGAAAGCAGAGACTACTTAATCACTGTTAGCTATATACAGAGTACAGTGTCCTCTGTGGATTACCCATTTCCCTGTTTTCAGTATTATTAGCTTGTGATCTTAGGACTAACCCAGTGAAATAGTCACAAGCACATGCTGAATTGCAACTGTATAGACAATTTATAAATGGCTCTTTGGTGACTGTGTTGGCAAATTTAATTACAGTGTTTTTAAAGGAGACATTACATCAACATTAACTGAATGCCAGCCTCAAACTGAGGTAGGAAAAAGGCTCTTTGGGTCCTCGGAATAAAATATTTAGGTTGCTACTATTATTGTTAGAGCCTACACCTCAATAGCATAAATCACAGGGAAAAATTCCCATTTCTGAGAAAGGTGGAAGCCACTTTTCAGAAAGCATTAAGCCATCTAACCACGACTGATTTAAAAAGGCATTTGTAACACTCCAGAGAATCTTGCTTGGAGAAGGAGAGGGACACCTAGTAAAGTTTCACAATATCCCATTCATTAGGCCTCCATGGTTTTCACTAGTCCTGGGTACCTAAGAGCTTGTCAGAGTGCCACTTAGGTCTCCCTATGTCTCTTCCAATACTGACATGCTCTCAGAAATCAGACTGACAACCTGTTTTTGTTTGAAAGCCAGTAAGTCATAGGGTCTGGGAGAGGTTTTGGTATTTTACAGTCATTAGAATCACCTTCGATGGCTTGGGTCTAACTGCATAAAAAAAGATAACCTGTGCCCCTTAGGGGGGTTTGAAACATCCGCAGCAATTGCTAGGAGATGCTGCAGTGTTTTGATAGATCTGTTTACTCTCAATTATACTAACAAGTGAAGCTCCAAAACATGAAGCTTCAGCATTGTATCCTGTTCTGCAAGTGCTCCTTGGCCATGTAAGTCTGATAGTCCTTTTTTCTGGTTTTTTTTTGTTCAAGAGAGATGGGAAATTTCTGTACTCAAAAACTCACACAAGCCTGCAGTGAGACACTCTTTTGGTGACAGAGGTCTTTGAATCTCCTTTGAGTCCTGCTTCTTGCTGATCCCAGTATTAGGAAACTCTACAAAATGAGGCATTGCTTCTGCCTTTCTAGAACTGCAGCTACATGTTATAAGAGAAGGGCCACAGGCATGTTTGTGGCTCCACCTGTACAAATAGGTTTCAACAGGGATTGGACTCAAGCCCAGTCTTGGTCTCAAGCACTAGAGACCCACCATAAGGGCAAACCTCACATGTAATCATACATTCATCTAGATGATAGGATAATTGTAGCAATGGCCCCTCTTACCCCTTCCATTTCTACCTCAGTAGTAAGAAGTGCTTCCTGGGAAGAGGCTGGGGCAGTCAGAGTACCAATTCCTCAGAAAGCACCAGGCTGTGATGAACATCCTCCCACGTGCTGTCTGTTGGCCCTTCTGCCTGGTGAGAGCAGCAGCTCTTTGCAGTGCTGTCCCATTTCAGGGAGGGTGTTAAAGTGTTTTCAAGGAGCATATTCCTCCCTCTGTCCCCCAGGATGTCTGTGAGAGCAGTGAGATAGAGATTGCAGGGAGAACTTTCTTACCTCAGGATCCCTAGAGCTTTTTGTCTTGTAGAACAGGAACTTACCGTCATGGCAGGCAAGGCAAGAACCTGGTATCTTCTTCCTCTCTCATGGAGAAAAAGCCCTGGCAGATTTCTGGAAACAAAGTTGGGGATTTGGGTCAATCTGAAAGATTGCAGAGAGGATGTCAGGGCTTGGTGGAATGGTTCATTTTAATTAATTTGGCTTCAGGAAATGACTCTCATGATTTGAGTCCTGAATGTTTTTTACATCCCCATGAAAGTACGTGATGTGCCAAGACTTTGATCTCAAGTGCTGGCACAGAACCCACAGAGGGTGAGACATAGAGCACTGGACTTCACTTGCTGCAAACCATGTGTGGATGCAAGCTCTAGGAAGTCCTTTTAGGAACTCAAGAGTGGCCTAAGCTGCCTGGATAGGCACAACCCTTTTATCTGAGGTATTCTTAGTGCATGCCCACCAGGCTGAGCCTGTGTGGGGAATTAGGGAAAGAAATGCTAAATTTCTGGATCCCAAGATGCATGTGACATGCTGAGCAGCTCAGCTCGGATGAGAAGGGAACACTTCTGGGACCCAGAGATCAAAATGACTGTAAGCATCTGGGGAGCTTTAAATAGGGAATACCTTTGGAGTTTACACATGCTGAAAGTCTGTCAAAGGCTGAATAGGGGTTTCGCAGCATCACAGTATTAGATTTAGGCACCTCTATCCTACTTCAGGTTTAAGTCCTTAAGTAGATCTAGTTCATAACACTCAAATTTAATTCAAGAATTTTCTTATTCTCACTGACTGTTTCATTTGCTTTTAGGCTGACAACCTAAAGCACTCTAGTTTAGATCCTTAGTTGCTAAGTAATATATATTTTTCATCAAAGCAAGTAGAAAACTTAAATGAGGTCTGTAGGCTCCTACCAAAATTTAAGCTTTCAGCAGTTCTTGTTACATCCATTTAAAAAAACACGTGTAGGCAAAAGTTTTTTGAAAGTGCAGAAACTAATTTCTTCTTCAGATTCCTATAACTCAAACAGCAATTTAAGAACTACATGACCCATTCCTTGTGCTTTCTATTACATGTCCCTATTTTCTCTCACATATGAAAATTTAAGAATAAAAGTCTCAGCCCCAGAGGAGCATCCCACATAGCACAATTGCATGAAAAGGAGAGGCTGCGATGTTTGGTGTTTTGTAGCTTTCTAAGTGGGCCTAGAAACATTTAAAGCCTTAGCTAATCACATTACATTTTCCTAATTAATGGGAAGAGCCTATACTCTCAAGCTGACAGGCTTTGATAGATGAGTACAGCTGCCCTGGCTTTCAGTAGCATGTGTGACTGCTTGGTGGAAATAGGGGGGGGACAGGAGGGGATGCAAAACAATGAAATAAATGTACTGAATGTGTATAGAACTCCTATTCATGCTTACTCTGCACCTGAGATGGAGAGGTAGCTCCAATCCCCTTCTGTGTTAGCTGCACCTGAAGCTGTGCAGGGATCTGACCCACCATCACTGCCTGTGGGGCAGCCCTTTCCCTGGCACAGCCCAGACCCATCCTGTCCTGAGTCACCAGTCCATGAGGGTGCTCCCACACAATTAGCATTGCTTTAGGCAGCTTGAGAGAACCTAAATGTAAGAAAGAGATTAAGAGATTGCAATAAATGAGAGCTAGAGGATGGGGAGAACATCAGTGGTTTCCTAAGCAGAGAAAGAGAAATCCTGCTCTAGACAGCACAGAAAATCACCTGCATTTTTCAGAGCTTCTTCTGCACTTAAATCAGAAAAAATCACCTACATTTTTCAGAGCTTCTTCTGCACTTAAATCAGAAAACAGCCTTGTGTCTTGAATTATCTGCTCTGTTCCTGTCCAAATGACTCCTTGTGTGCTTGCATTATAGTAACGAGTCTGAAACTCATGATGTAGGCAGCTGCCAGGCCAACTGCTCAGATGATAATCGAGCCAGTTGTACATACTTTTGTACATCATACCCCATAGCATCCGACTCTTATTCACCCTGTTACCAACTGCTTCTTGTCTATTTTCTCCAGGAAACAGACTTTATCAGTGTAATTTGCAAGAAATCCTCCTAGTCCCAGCTGGAAAGTCACGCTCTCCCCCACTTCCCTTCCACCACTTTCTTCAGGGCTTTAGGTTGCTCAGCAGGGCCAATTAGGAATTCAAACCAGGTAGAAAGTGAATATACTGTAGCAATAAGAGTCAGTGACATGATTGATGATGCTTATACAAATGCTTCCGGCTTGAAAAGCAGTGTCTGGGTTGATTCCAGGAGCTGTGTCTAATTTCAAAAGGATTTTCTGAAAGAAAAAAAAAAGCATAGTAGCACACACTACAGAAAGCAACTTCCACAGATTATTCCATCCCTAAAATATCAACCAATTACTAAGAACAAAGCGTGAGAGAACTAACAAGAGCTTTTACTCATACTGATCCTCCTGCACATTTACTGAAATAGGGCTGAGACTGTTTTTTCCTGTGGATTTCTCAACAGTCAGAGTTGAACTGGTCCAAGTATGGTTTTAAACTTACTTTGTTACATATATTAGGAGTAATGGATTAAAATTTTGAAAACTTGAGTAGCTATTAACAACAGTAAAAAAACAAATATTGAATTTCCCACTGATTCAAATGGATGTGTGCAATTTTTAGAGACAGTAAAGGGTTTTCCTACATCAGGTCCTGATTTTTACTGACATTTGCTAGCAATGCCTGTCTATGGGTCTGTGTATTTGTGCACAGCTTCAAACTGGTTAAACCAAAAACCCTCATTCCCTGTCTTATCTTTCCTCATCATTCAATGACCCTTCAGTACTGTCCTGGCATATCCCCTTCTGCCAACCACGGCAGGAAGGGAACAGAAACCCTACGGAAAGTTGTTGACCCAGATTTACCCTGGAAGCTGCCAAGCCCAGGAGCAACAGAAGATGAATGTGGGTAGGACGTCGGGGAAGCATGTGGACCTGCCAGCTCCAAGTGGTGTGGGCAGTGAGTTAGTGGACATCTGGATATCTGCCAGTCGGGCTGCTGGGCATCCGGAAATCCTGGGAAAATGCAGAGGGACACTGTGTCCCATGCACAGCAAGCCCATTGCATTGGAATGCATTAGCCTTCTACATGTGCAGGGTCTATTCAGAGCAATCTAGTTTGGGATGCTTAAAAACATACTTTTGGACCCAAAGGAGTTGTTAGGGTTGTGTATACAGGATGTAACAGGATGGGGAGAGCCCCAGGGGGTGTAGGGTGGTGTGCAGGCATTGGAAGAGTGGTGAAGATGGACAGAGGAGATGGAGGTGAGATGTATTTGCACAACCCAAGATGAGGCATTTAAATGAGGTGTCTAATTTTGGACTGTGGTCTCCAGAGGCCATGGTACGTTCACTGGAGAGAGGTAGACTTTCCTGTGGCATGATCCGCAGCAGGGCCTTTATTACGTGGGAGAGGAACCCATCTCATCCAGCAACTGCAGACAGAGCCATGGTAGTTTGGACTCTTCCCTTACACACCTAAGCCAAATGCTGAGTTAAATGCTGTGACCAGCATGTCTGTCCAAGAGGGAAAAGCCATAGTGTTTATGTGTTTAAGCAGATATTTGGATGCGACAGGACATCCTTGAGTCTGGATACAAGACCTGTAACCCTCACTGGACTGTATCTGCATGGTTCAACAAGAACCACTTTCCTCTGGGTCACACCAGCAGGACTGCTGCTCCTGGCCTTTTTCTAGCTCTTGCTAGAAGCGTAAAACATGATTTTCCTTCATTCAGGTGTCTCAGTCATCCTGGGATCTGACTGGCACCTGCTGCTCTCAGACTGTGTATGGTGCAACTGGCTCAGAGGTGGGTGTATCATCCCACTGAGAAACGTTAACCATGGTGACACGTTCCACCTCTCTAAAAGTTTTTGCTCCTCTGGTGACCTCTACTTCTTTGTCTTTAAAATGGGGTCTATCCTTAGCATCACCAGAGGTCTTCAAGTAGGTTTAGGATTTTCAGGGTGCTGCATGTTCTTTTATGCTATAATCACAGAGTGAGCTGCCATCAGATGGATAATCACTGATGCTTCGTTTAAGGCATTGTTGCAAGTGGCAATTCATTAAAAACCCCAGGGAATGAGAATGAGGTTTTTATTTTTAAAGCTATAATCTCTGGGACACACACAGTGTTCTCTCCCAACCCAGATTTGTCACAGCTGGCTGCTATAAAGCGCCATTCTCTGCTCTAAGCCATCTTCAATGTATTGTCATTATAATTCACTACAGATTTTTTTCTTCAAGTGACACTCAAGGAGGATTGGAGGATGACAGCACATGGCAGAGGAAATATAGTTAGGGAAACACAGGAAGAGCTGACTTTTCCCAGAGAGCTTGTGGCTGTCAGGAAGGGGTTTCTTTTTTGTGTCTGAAATGGGATTAGGCCAAAAGACTCATGGGTTTACTGCCATTCGTGCTCTGTTCTTTATAAAAACAAGTAAGACAGTGTCTATTTTGAATACACTGGATTAAGATCTGAGCTCACATTTTGCAGGTGTTGGGCATCAGAGTGAGTCTCTGGCAGGGCCTGGTGCTGCCCTGGACTTTCTGGTGTGGTCATGAAAGAGTCCCGTTGGCCGCTTCCAGGCTGCTGCATGATATGAACACTGGGGGCCTCCACATTTGGTTTTGTGGTTTAAACAATCTCTCTCCCCCACTTACATCTCAGGCAAGTGGTGTTAAGTTCTTCTGTCTAATTACTGCCTCCCCTCCACCTGTCAACTGACTGAGACCCCTCTTCCTTCATTGAGAAGAAGCCCCTGCTCTGGTGCCCCCTTACAGGCACAGCCCTGAGCAGCAGGACTGCAGTTTAGATCCTACATTCAAAAGGCCTCAGCAAAGAAAAAACATTAAATGCCAGTAAGTCTTAAACAAAGAAGAAAGGCTCTCATATCTGCTATGGTGGATGATATGGATAGAAGATGGAAAGGTAACAGCTGGAAGAGTAAAAGCAAAAACTAAGAGAATGAAAGGCAGATAAGGAGAAGGAAAATATGAAAGGAAAAGTACCTGAATGCTGATTTGTGGAGGCTCCTCTCTGCTTCTGAGTACCCTACACCAGCAATGCCAAGCATTTTCTGGGGAATGCATGCATTTGGTGAGCACTGTGGATTATGTTGGAATGGCCTGCCATAAGTCACTTAAGCGTAACTGCGTGCACATTTTACTGCACAGGTTTTATGAGGGTAGCAGGTCAGGTAGACTATAGCCCCTCTGCAAACCAAGCCTCTTACTGTTCTCAGCAGATACTACTTCTCCTGCGTGTTTTGGCACAAATACAGAAAACCCTTGTTAATAGGCTACTTCTCCATGTCACTGTCATTTGTATGTGGTCTTGTATTGCTAACCCCAGTGAAAACAGGCTCCTTGACTGAGAAGGACACTGTGCAGAGCAAACAGAAAAGTGATTCTCAAAGCGCAAGGACTAGCAAGATTCAGAGTGCAGGCAAATAATAATATACACCCCCCCATCCTGTTTAAAAAGCTCACACCCATAAAGAGACAAGTGATCAATTTACCTGCTTTTCAGGAAGATGTTACCAGATGAAGACAGGAATAAATCATGTAGCAGAATGGAATGTTTTATGCAGAGGTCATTTCTTAATTGAAATTGTCCAGTAAGAAGGATGGCTATGAGTTAAGGTGTAATTGCAGGGCCACATGCCTTTTGTATGAATAAAGAAGCTAGTCACAGCTTTTCTGTCAAAATGATTACTGACTTGAAAATTATTGGTGAAGTTGGCATTTTTTGTGGAGTGTGTTTCCTTACACAGAAGCATTCTCCATTTCTGTTTCTAGAAGCCTAAACCCATGCAAGGTCTCAGCCACTTCTTCCCCTCGTAGTGTCCAACTGAATCATGTCTGATTTATATTTTGTCTTCATGAAAAGTTGATATTTTTTCTGCATTTCTTTCCATTGCTCTGCGCTGCCCACTGCTTATGAAGGGAGAAACAGAGAAATAAAGCAGCTACAGAATAAAGCCTCCCAGTACCTCTGAATGGACAATGTGCTTTAGCAGTGACTGAGGGCTCCTTTGAAACCAACAATAAAAGCATCTTTTCTGTCGAGGAGCACAAGGCTCACAGGGGCAAGAGGCTTTAATGACACCATTATCTTTCAGGCAATTAGGACTCGCTGGCACAATCCAGCATTGGTACAGGCACTGTTCTGATTGCACTGCAATGGCTTAGTGAAATGTAGACTGCTGAGACTTAGCAACATCATAAATCGCTTTTAATCTCAAACCACCATGGATCAAAATGTACTAACACAGACATAATCAAAATTCACAGGCATATTTTCTCTTTTAAAAACATATGCCCAGGAACAGAGGTCTCCCCTCCTCCCACCTGCTCCCCACATACCCGGGCTGTGTAATGCTGATCCTCCTGCTTCTCTTTAACACGCTTGCAAAAACGGGTCTGAGCCTGCCAGCTGTGTGTATGTTTGTTGTCCGTTGTGGCTTATATTTTAATGACATACCCTAAGCCTCTTATGCTCGAACAAATGTGCATTTAACTGTCTGTGCATTTGTGCCGGTTTGTAAGGTAGAGGGTCAGCCAGCTTATCCCCCCCGGCTTCTCTGTGAGGGCACTGCCCAAGAATTTTAATGGAGCTTTCAAAAGCCTCCCGTTATGCAAGGTGCCTTAATGGAGAGTCTGCCTGCCTGCGAAAGTTCCCTCTTGTTGGTAGACGTAATGAAAGGCAAACCATAATCTCTGCAGAGAGTTGCCCAGATTTTTTCACGTCGCAGCGTGTAGCTGGGCTGCAAAGCACGGCTCCTTCCGCTCCCCTGCCACAACCAGGGGGATTCATTTCATTAGTTTGGAAAGCTATTTCAGGGGGAAGGGAGGTTATGTAGGTCATCAATTCATCCCTGCTGCCTTGAAAAAAGAATTCATTATGAAATTTCACTTTAATTAATGCAATGCACTGGCTAGTAATAGTATTTCATCAGGACATCTGGTAAAAGCACATTAGCTACAGTTTAATGTTAAGACATAATTGAACAGGACTCCTGTTGGAGCTTGGTTTTTGCAATATGTTTCACTTCTGCTTCTCCTGAAAGCTGCCAAATAAAGGAATTGTGGGATTCCAATCAGAAGGTGATGGAGCCTGATCCAAAGCCTGGTTGACATAACAGAAAGGCTCCAGTTAACATGCACAGGCTCTAAGGTGGGTTTTTAAGGAAGAAACCTAACATCCATCCTGTATTTACATACCAGGTACTACTGGTACCACCACTGATCTGTAATCCTGAATATAAATTAACAGCCTTGGTTTTTTATTCCAGTTGTGTTTGAAAGGCCATGGCCAAATGGTCTTTAAAAACCACTTTCTTTTGGCTTAACTTAGAACTTTTTCCTGTTCTAATTTTATCTCTGCATAATTATTTGTTTTAATACTTATTTGATTATCTGCCCAAATTAATATCAGTGCAGCAGCTTTTCAAACAGCCGTATTAAATATTCACATCCAAATGGGATTTCTTTCTGCCCTTTGTTTTACAGTGATCTAAAGTATAAATGTGAACTCTCAAAAGATTTTAGTTACTCAGCAAGTACTAGGTCATGATTATTTAAGTTTAACTAACAGGCTAAAGAGTCTTTGGAAGATTAATATATTTAGAAGAAGTTTGTGAATTGTTTGAAATCTTGTTTGGTTTGAAGCTGCCGCCTCCACTTCTCCTCTTCTGTTTTGTTGGGTACGTGTTTGAATAGCCAATAACAGTAATAAAAAACATCCTCCACTAGCGCAAGTCCAGATTGTAGTTTCACTTCTACCTCTCACCTCTTAGCATTTTTTTAACCATTGTTTCTGGGGCAGTTTTACTTGCAGCCATCTCTGAGAAGGGACACAAAGACTAAGGTGTTAGGGAAGATTTTTCTGCTGTTTAGTTGTTCTTTTGGTTATTTTCTGCACCAATAGGCAAGAGAGTGGGACAGGAGAGATCTGGTAAAGTGTAGTATGTCCTTATTTAAAACCCCAGTGCATTCCCAGCAGTCCTGCTGCCAGCACCTACCCTGCACACACATGAAAGGGTCCTGGGGGTGTGTTGATCTCCCTGGTCATGCCAGATGCTGTACAGCAGGTTGTGCCCGAAGGACTCTGTGCCACCCACCCTGTCTGTGTTTGGTGCTGGACATTGTTGCAAAGGGCAGGTGGGACTGAAGGAGATTGCTGGGATAAGGCCACTCCACATGGCAGGTAAGGCCATCTCTCATCACAGATGCTCTCCTGGGGTCTAATTTGTATATTAAACAGCCAATTTTGATACCACCTGAAAACACAGACAAATTGTTCCTGCCCTCAGCTACTCAGTGCAGATAATTCGTTTCTTGGGAACAGCCCAATTGCCCCAAACAGGTGCTAAGACCCCCTTAATGATACAAGCGTGCAGCAGACACAAACCCAAACCCACACCATCAAACTCACGACACCTACCTCTCTCCAGGGAGCAGCACCAGCTCTGTCCCACCTTTACAGAGCCTGTGGTAAAAGGCTTTTGCAGAGAAGAGACAGCTGGACAGTAGCAAGATGCTGTGTTGTAGCCAGACTGGCTCTCCAGTGATTTTTCAATGCTACAAGTCCCAAACTGGTCAAAGTAAGAGAAAATCCAACTAAGACTATTACTAGGGCTGAATAAGCCTGCAGTTTGGCATTAGTTGGCAATAAAACATAAGAAACATATAGGCAGCTTTCCTCCCAGTAGCACTGGTCAGCTGATGCTAACTCTTGTCTCAAGAGTTTATTCCACACAGGCATCACTGCCATTGTTTACATGGCCAGGTCTGAAGGTCCTCTGGATGCTGAGAGGAGCAGCCACACTGGCATTAGATAGTGTCATTTCTTTGTTGTTGCCTTAGGACAACATTGCCAAAGGACCTGTCATTTTAAAAATAAGCATTAGCCTCTGCCCCTTGAAAACTTAAAACAGCAACTTCAGCTGTGGGCTCACATGGCTTACACTTGGTGCTCAGAGGTTTGTTTTCCTCAGGCAGCCCATCATTGATCCAGTCACTAGTTTTGAAGGCTCTGTGGGACAAGGAGGATTCAAGCCTTTGTTCTGTAAGAAAAACAAAGGCAGTCATGTAAATGAGTTAAAAGGCATTTTACAAAGAGTAATATTTTTTTCCTAAGTAAAGTAGAACTTGTGACCTTTTCTATTTTTAGTTTATCTCTATGATGTGATAAGCTGAATCGTAAATTAGGAAGGAGATAGATTGTTTAGGGGAAAAAATCAATTGAAAATACTGAGAAAATGCCACTTCTGGAAGCAGCCTATATCTAGTAGGTATTTACAGTTTTTATCAGGGACTGAACCTCTCAAGACAGCTGGCCTCAGACCTCTTTTTTTTGCATTTAATATTTATCTTCAGCTAAGTTTATGCTAATTATAGTTTCACAGCTTGAAGCAAATTGATCACAAGCAGTGCTCGGTGTTTGGGCATCTCATCAGCTCCAGCTCTTTCTTTCTCTGCTTTCAAACTGCTGTGCTTCTGTTTCTGCAGCCTATGGACCAAGATCTGCCATCTCTGGGTGTCCTAATTGCAAGTGGTTGGATTGTTTCATGAATGCTTTAAGATCCTGAAATGAAAAATAATTAGTTCTACTTCTCTATTCTTGTGGTAGCAGGTGTCACGTGAATTTTCCCAGAACAATTGTCACGTGCTAAAGTAAAACCAAGAAAAACCTATCAGAGTGCCACCTCTGCCTTTAAGTGTTTTATGCTGGTGGTGTGACTGTATTTCTTTTCCCATCTTCTGCTGCACCTCCTCTTCCCCATGAAGCATCTTCTGCCAAAGGCTGCCCAACACACCCCCCATCACCACACTAACCCTGCTGGCCAAAGGGTGCTGGAGGAGACAAAGAGACTTCACCAAGCCAAGCAAAACCACGTGGGAATGAAACTCTGTGACCAGCTAGGTGGCAAACTCAATGCCAGAAACCAGCCTAAGCTCTTGTGAAAGTTTGGAGACTGGGATGAGGGCAAGGCAAGGAAGGAAGCTCTCAGGGAGGGTGAGCAGCACCCTGTCTCCAGCTCACATCATTGTGCTTTGTTTGACCTCAACAATTATGCAAGCAAAGCCCAGAGCATCAGCCTTAACTTCAAATTTCCTGCTTTCTGTCAGCTCACATCCCAGGGACTGTTGTTTGAAACCTGGCTCTTATTATGGAGCTCGCAGAAAAGAACCCCCTGCCTGATAAGCATGTGCCTACGCCTTTAAGTGGGTTCCCAGTGCCAGGGATCCTGCTTTAAGGGAGTTTGGCCTATTGAGTTGCAAAGAGGCTTGCCTGGTGTTAGTCTAGGTCTGGGCTGGTTAGGCTTGACTACTGTAGTTGAGTGGAGCTGCTGTCACAGGAACCACATGCTAACCACCTCTGTGTGTGGCAGCCCAAGGACCAGCTTGTGACTTGTTCAGCTGGGCTGACTTCTCAGCAGAGATTGTCTTAATCACAGGCCGTACGATGTCTCTTGCCCAGACTTGCAGAAGATTTGGCTTTATAGAACAGGGTCCCAATTCACAAAGCTCCTTCCTCCTCCTTTTGCTCCTGCTCTTATTGACCAAATCCAGGATTTTGCCTGAGTCCCTCCTCTTTGGCTCCTGGACCTGACCACATGCCCAGTCTGAGCTCTCAGACAATGTTGTACATGACCTGGTCTTCAGGAGAGAGACGTGGGAGGAGGTGGGAAACCAAAGTATTAATGCTTGTGGCAAGTCAGACTGCTGTATTTGGCTTGTTGTTGGTCCCCCAGGATTTGGCAAAGGGATCCCTCAATTCAAAAGAAATAGAAAAGCTATCCCAGAACTGCCAGGATTAGGGAATTTTGCCTGTCTGTACTCCACATTCAGCACTGCTGAACATCCCCATCAGTGTCGTTAGCACTAATCCCTGCACCCACAGACCTGGCAGGTCTCGTGTACTGAGTATGAGCCTTCCTTCCCTGGCCCCCTCTCTTTGGCACAGCAGTGACACAGTACCTGCACATTTCTCTTGCCTCGGGAAGTTTTGACCTGTCTGACCTGCTGGTCACTTATGTTTGACTTCTTGGAGCTGGAGGGAAGCACCAGTGATTTGCTACAATGGTGGGAAACACCCCCAAACCAGAGCCTACCTCCGTGCTGCAACTCCTTGTGTCTCTCCATCGTGGGATCCAACACATACAGTCATCTATTTCCCTGCTCTGTTCTGCTGCAAGCAAGTCCCATGTCATCCCAGAAACTGTCTGTGAGATCATCTATGAAATATTTATTCCCATTGCAGGCAAGAGAGAAGGAAGCAAAAAGTCTGCATAATATTGATGGAATCCCTGATAGCCAAATATTGAATTATTTACAGCTTAATTGTGCAAGTGATACTCAGGAGATCGCTTAGGCTGCAAGATGCAATTAATACATTTTGTGAAATTGGTGACTTCTACTTCAGACTTTTTGATGCATCAGTGAGTCCCTAAAACACAAGTGACATCACTTTGCAGGAGAAGAACTAGAATATCCACAGACACTTGAAATACCCACAGACTTTTCTCTGAGCACGGCTGTGAAATAGGAAAGGGCTCTCAAAGCACCTGTGAGCTGCCTGAAGGCACATGTCTGGAGCTGATTCAGATGCTCAGGTGAATCTGGCCTGGCTCATGGCTGTTGCTTCAGATCTCCTATAACTCGTGTTACAGCTGAAACTTCTAGGCAAATGCCCTGGATACTCTCAGATGGCATTAAATACATATATGCGAGACACAGAATTTAGCCTATGTGACTGCTGTCCCCAGCAGACCTTCCAATGCAGGGAGCAGTGACTAAGAATGGCAACACTCTCCATGCTGCAGCATCCTTCCTCTCCTTTTTACTATCATGTTTGCTGTGTAGCTCTAATGCACTCTCCTTAATGCATGCACTAAAAGTCCTCCTTTCTGCCCAGTCTACAGCAGATAGAGTAGACTGGCCACTGAACCCCAGCTCACAAAAGGTAGATTTCCAGACACAGAGCTCTTTTGTCTGTTCCAAGGTACACAGGTTGTCACAGGGGCTTGGTTTTTTCTCTAACGCCAAACTTCTCTCAAGCCCTCCCTCTCCCTCCTTAGTAAATATTTATCTGAACCCTGATATCTGGAGTAAACCGCAAGTTGTGTCTCTCAAAACTCTCCTATCTCCTTTATTCCTCTTTATATTCTACTTCTAGCAGAGCTTTGGGGGGATAGCCTCCTTACCAAGCACTTCAGTAGCATTTAGGAGCTTGAAATCACTGGAGCTGAACAAGGCTCTGGGCAGTCTGTTTTGGCCTGAGGATGGTAACAAGCCAAAAGTCTGAACTAGCATTACAATGCTGTCCTCTCTGTGCCTAATAATGCTCATTTCCTCTTGAAACGAGACACACCATGTATGTCTAAACCCCTCAGCCTGTCCTAATTTGCAAACTCTAGTACAGCTGTAGGTTAATAGAGCCAGCCAAAATTAATCATGACAGATTAAGGAACCGAGCAACATACGGCAGTGGCCTCTTGTTAAACTGAAACATCTGATCCAAACCAAGCAATTTCAGCCCCCCGTTAAACTCTTGCTTCTCTTGTCCACCATCTACAGTGTTTTGCTGCTGAGCACCATCATCTGAACATGGTTTACTCAGATGTACCCAGGCTATCACTGAGCAGCTTTGCCAGTGACAGCACTGGCCTGGGCTGAGACAGCCAAAAAAGGAGGTTTGTAGGTGGCCGCCACCTGCAGGCCTGCTCAGGTGTGGGGGGGCATTGTTTGTTTTTGCTATTATCAGGCTTTTCTGCCATTTAGAGTTGGCAGACAGAGGAATAATTAAATGCTGCTCGTGCCAGAGTAGAATTTATTTATTTTAACCAGGTACTTTTCCTTCTCCTCCTCACCACCCTCCTTTTCCTTGAAAATGAGACAACGGTAGCTAAAGAAGCAGATGGACTTTGCTTGTACAATAAATGTCATGCACCTCAAAAGCTGGTAAAAAACCAAGCCAGTGGCTCCTTTATAGGCAGAAGGACCTGAGGGAGGAAATAGCAACATGATTTACCTGAAGGCAGTGGTACAGCTGTGATGTGATCCCAGACTGGGGAGGTGATGATACGTTTGCAAAGCCAAAACTTATGTAGCTTAGTATTTTTTTGTTGTTGTTCTACAAATATTATTCAATGTCTAAAATGGAAAAAGGAGGTTATTTGGTTATTGAATGCCAATAAACCTGCAAGGTTTTACCCTTCTTCTCTTTTCGTTTTGTTTGAAAGTGTATCCTGAAAACAAGGCAAGTTATGGCCAGCTCCACCTTGTCAATTCCAGTTTAGCAGAAAAGGAACTAGACTGCTCCGAGACAAGGGAATGCAGACTTACCCAGGGGCTGAAGATGACAGGTCACTTGGACCATCAGGCCCTTGGAAATGAGCCCCGTGTGCACCTTTACAGAATCCTTCTCCAGACTCTGACTACCGCAAAAATGTGGCTATCCACTGGATGCTCCATAGAAAAATGTAAGTCACCCACCAGCACAGTTGGTGCTCTCTGGAGCGTAAATGCCACCAATCAGTGTCTCACCAACCAGGTATCGAGGTGCTCTGCATAGCAGAGAAGGTGCTCTTGGATTCCTAACAGCCCTGAACATGAAAGGCTGAGTTAGGTAGCAGTAGGCTTTGTATACCTTGCTATTTTCAGCTCCCTAGGATTGTTAGAAATGCAATCCCTTTTGGAAAACACTCTCTGCTATAAACAAGCTGATGAACATAGAAGAAAATGGGCATGCTTTCCCTGTTTGCCACTATTCCATATTCAGCTGTTAATCTGCTCCTTTCCCCTCCTCCTCTCCTCTGTTATTCTGCAATAGATGTTAGTTGCTAAAGAAAATGAAGAAACAATTAAGAAGCTTCAGAAAAAGCAGATAATTTCTCACATGCAGGGCTGAGTACGCAGCAGATGTGACTCAAGAGACACATATGCTGTTTTCAGGCAAGTATTCCTAAGGGTTTAGATAAAAATCATAAGGATGACGGTTTTCAGCAGAAATCAAGTTATTTTTAAGTGGAAGGGCTCTAGGGCAGTATTAAAAGGGGTCTCTGAAAATGCCACCATATTCTTGCATGTGGGATTCCATAGCATTAGTTGTGTATAATCAAAACGATTAAGCCAGCCGTCAGGCTAGACAGGGATTCTGACAAGAAAGTTGTTAGAGGGGTTACAGCCAAATGCGTTGCTTGCAAAGATCAGACTCCTCCTGATTTACTAGAGGTTTTCAGAGCAGAACAAATCAAATGCCTACAGAGATCTTCCTCCAGAAGACAGTGGCAAGGCTCAAGGACCAGAATTTGAACCAGGTGGTTTCGGTCGCCACAGTTCAACCAACACTGGGAGAAAGGCTGCAATGGTTGGGAGCCCCATCTCGACTGACACAGCATGTTGCAGCTTTACTGAATTGTTTGGTCCACATCTAACCTAGGAGTCCGTGAGAGGCACATCTTCCCAATATCCCTCTCCTTAATCCACCCCAGCATCTGTCATCACACAAACTGGGACAGAGGCAGTGGAGCCAGCATTACAGTAAGCAGCTTGCTGAGCCAGCCACAGGCATTTGCTATCTTCTGGCTGTGATCAAGACTGGACAAAGTAGGACAACTATCCATTAGCCTCATTCACCTGAAAAATGCCAACTTGCATTTTAAAAACTGGCCTGGCAAAGGGTCAAGAAATGAAATCTGGTGGCAAATAGACAAGTCTGTCATGATCCACCATCTTGAATGAATCTTCAATATCCAATACCAGGATTTTCTGCGCTCAGACACATAATCTCAGGCATTCATACTCTGCCAATATATTAAGTCATGCCCACAAAGTATATTTGAATAGGATTCAAGCTGATGAAAAGCAAGTTGCTACTTTTAAAGAGGCTTGGTGACCATGTGAATGCAGCTGATGGCTTCAATCCAGCAGATGACATTCCATTAAATTAAAGACAAATTTGCCACCACAATTCTTAGTGCCAAGAAAGGTGTGAAAGAACACGTGGCCCCTCCAGGATGTGCACAGCCATATTTCTGGTGCCACAGATGGCAGTTTGAATGGCTGCAGGTTTTGTGCCTTGCCTTTTCATAAGGCATACTCAGCCTTTGCTGTTTTCGGGGAGACATTTTAGATATAGCAAGCTTATGAAGAGACACATCCCACTTGAATCATTTTCAAAACACCTCTTCCTTTCAAGTCACCAACTCTCAGAGAAGGAGGGAAAAGAAGAAACGTTGAGCCAAAGCCCATAAGCAGATTTTTTTTCCTGCGTGTGTGAGATGAGCCTGGGAACAGCAAAACAATTCCTCTACCCAAGAGTGGCTTTGCACAGAAAGGTTAAGGAATAATAAACAGGGATTTAGATAGCACCGGTTTACATGCATTTATGAGGGAGAAATTCAACACCCAGATAACAAATTCAGTTCAGGTTTTACTTCCTCTCTCCCTCCCTCTCTACTCCCCCCCCCTTAAAGATGACATACCCTTCCATTTGTAAATTACTTTAATTTAAATACTTCCAGGTTAACAAAACACCTTAAGTTTGACATGTCCCAAGTTACAAAACTGAAACAAAACTTCTTGACAAAGGGTAAGAAAAAAAAATATAATCACAGCCCAAACCTCCTTTCCTAAGCTGGAGTTTATGGTCTGTGAGCTGGCAGCCCTCCAGAGTCTGACACAATGTCTGGAGCAACCAGAGCAGCTGGAATTAATTTTCTTCCTCCAAATCTATGCACTTTCATATGAAGTTGTGTTTTGGCACTGCCGCCCAAGAGAGAGTTCAGTGCAAAAAATCTAACCCCAGCCATTGTTTCTTTGCAACCCAACACTCACTGAGCAAAAAACAAGAAAGAAGAAGAGGACAAAAAAAAAAAATTAGAGAAAGAAAAGCCCTTTCCCTTCCCCCACACATACACAGATGACTGTACCAAACAGGGGGGCTATTCATGGCTGTTCAGAAATGGGTCACAAGGAGAAATGTTTTGCAGATAAAACCAACACTTTTTTTTTCTTTTTTTTTTTCTTTTTCCTTTTTTTTTTTTTTTTTTTTTAATAAACATCATGGAGGCCCCTGGAAGGCTCTGGGGATGTTCGAGAGTCGAGGTCCTGCTGATCCCTTCCGCCTCCCATTCACGCAGCTCCCACGCTGGCCCTGAGGTGCAGCCCCCTCGGGGGGATGTCCGGACCCTTCGAGCCACCTCCTCCAAGTCTGAGCCGCTGTAGGGACCCCGAGGGGGTGATGGGGCCACGCTGGCACCACACTGCTGCTCCTCGCCTGGGCTGGCGGTGGGTCAAGGGGGGAGGAGGGAGGCGTCCAAGGCACTCCCAGGGTGTCCCGTCACAAAATCACACACTGGAGTTTGTGGGAGCCTGTGGCTCTGTCCCCTCGCCATTTGGTCTTTTTCTTCTTCTTTTGGCTTTTCTCTGGGATCTGTTGCCTGTTTTGGGAGACAGAGAGGAAAATAAGCAGGTGACACATAAGGGTAGCCTGCAGAACAGCACCTTGGTGCGCATATGGATATTTGTGTATATATCTCCATCTACCCTTCCACCACTGCATGGCTTTTCATGCCACACAGCTGACAACTGCCTGCATGCTTAAGGAAGCAGGAAAGAGCCGTAAGCAAAAATTAAGGCTAATGGCAGGGATGTGTGTCCTGCCAGGGCACTATGCCTCTAGTTGCCCTGGGTGAACTGCTGCCTCCTCCCATACTCTGGGAAACAGGGATGCTCTAAGCAATGCAACATCACCCATCACATTGCTGCTAATGCTCAGTAGTTAGCATGAGAGATATGAGAGAGATGCAGAGAAAGAACATTTTTTGGAAAGATGTTCTTTCAGCTGGCATTGCCCTTGGCCAGACGTACTGCTGAGGACTTGGTTATAGAGAGGGGCTAAAACTAATAAAGGAAAAAAGAGCGTTTGCTGCCAACGGGGCTCTGCTCTCCCCTGGAAGTTGTGAAGAGCACCTCAGTACAGAGAATGAGCTGACCCCAGAAAGATGTCCTGGCTGTCTGAAGTCACAGTCACCAGAAACATGCAGCTGAGAGCCCTCCTGCACTACAGCACAGCACTGCCCAAATGCCTGTTTGCAACTGTACCTGATGGCAGCAGCCACTCAGCCAGCCCAGCAGTGCAAATTCCACAGAATTGTTTGTGGCTCAAACACCTGACAGGCAGCCTGTAGACTTAGATTTTGTTGCAAGATAAAACATACAAACGCTAGCAACTTCCGTAGATTCAAACCTGAGAGTCTGAATAGTTCAAAACCAGCCTGATGGTGATGTAATATGGCAGGCATTAAACCCAAGTGTTCATACCATGTTATCCAGACCAGGACGAGACATAGCTGGGGCACAAATCACTATGGCTTTGGCTGGTGTTTTTCTCACAGCCTCAGCTTCCAAATTCTTGCAACCATCTGAAAAAGTCAGCTTTGGCTAATAAGATTTTTTTTTTCCAGTGAATATGAAGGCTGGAGGCATGAAAAACCTAAAACTTCAAAGCTCAAAACTAGAAAGATGAAATTAAAAAAATTCTTTACAGTGAATGTGGATTAACACTAAGTGACCACAAGCTGTTCACACTGTTCTGGATCTGTTTCAGAGATCCAGAAAACCATATCCTGTGCCCACTCAAGGTTTCTCCTGTGACAGTCCCCGTGTATGCACTGCATAAAAGGGGCATCAGGAAATTGAAAAGATCTGTTGGGTGCACTCAATCACCCCATTCCTTTCTCGATTTCTTCCAGACAACAGTTTCTTGCATGAAGCTAAATAAACCAAGCCAAGTACAAAGAGCACAAACAGTGCCAGCCTTGAATGAGCATACTCACCCTGAGAACTCAGAAGAACTTTGAGGAGGCCTTTCATTTGCAAAGCACTCCAGGAATGACACAGTTATCAGGGTACTGAAATTTGCATTTTATTTGGAAAAGCTGACTTCAAAAACAGAAAAGCAATACTTGATGGGTGATGCTATCCTATGACTGCAGACAGTCTGTAATGTCCAAAGACCAAGTGAAGCTGCTGTGTGGCCAGTGACCAGCCAGATCACACATCTCCCTGCTTCCTGATTTAACCCAAGTTCCAGCTCTTGTGAACATCTCTGGTGCCCTTGATGTCATGGGGGGTTTTACCTGGTTGGCAATGACTTTCACGGTGGCTACTCAGGAAACTGAGGTATACCACCTATTTTTGAGGTTATGGAATACATTTTCAGGGTCTGAATTCAGTGATGCCTCATTACAATTCTCCTTTCAGCCTGTCTGGAGTTGTGTTAGGGAGAGAAAGCAAACAGAGCCATCCCATCTTATTTTGGCTATGTTTTTCTTTCCCACAGAGCAGAATAGATGGTGGTAAGAGCTTGCTGCAACACCAAAGTAATATCTAGCCAGCTAATGCTGAGCTACAGAACAGTTGGGAAAGAGCTTGGGACATTTCCAACTCAGTTCTCCAAAGACATTCTGCCCCCTGCTTTTGAGACATGTGGGAAGAGTGGGCAGTACCATCTGCTTTTGATGGAGGCTGACTTGAGGCTGTGCTAGGATATTCACAAGTACAGATATGCTGTGAATAAATGCCTTGTGGTTTAATTGCCGAGAGAGGCACTTTGACTGCACGGCAGGGAGGAGCATGATTTCAGCTCAGCACCCTCCCAAAACATGAAAAATGAAGGTCCAGAAAATCTGTCGGACAACTGGTGCCAGAAAAACAAATCTCAAAGAGAATTGAGGTTATCAGTCAAGAGAGACACTGAGATGTGCATGCAGCTCTTTTCCTGCAGGGGAGCAGGGATTTTGGAAGGCAGCCCCTCCCTGCTGGCAGCCAGAGCAAGGGTTCGCCCGGAGAGCAGGTGTTTGCCAAAACGAGCAAAAGCAGCTCGTGACAAAACTGGGAACAAACCTCTGCAGTCTGAGGAGGAAACCTGTGGCTTAGCCATTAGGTCATGCTGTTTCTTATACAAAGCGGCTTAATTTTTTCCATTTAGTGAGCAGAAAATGTTAGAAGTCACCTACAACATTAGAATTTTGTAGATTTTTTTGCCAGTCCTTTTTAACCTCTGGCAATGTGAGACCCTGAGAGGACAAATTATGAAAACCCAAATTACTGGTCCAGAGCTTTCAACAGCGGCCTTTTAAAGCTCATCACCAGAGTAGGCTTTGTACTGTTCAGTGAATAATGTATTTTCATTAAGGCCACAGCTACTTCCTCATGTGCCTGGCACTGATGTCCTGCAAGGGTAACTAAGTACCAGTAATATACCTATGCAGATACAGGACAAGAAAATTAATAAAGCCCAGAAATCTCCCACTGCAACCAAACCTAGCTGCTGATCCCCAAAAGCTCTCTGCACGTCCCATCCATGAGCAGTAACCAAGTGAAGAGTCTGCAACTTACCTTATTACTCTCACCAGATCATGGAAGGCCTTGTCAACGTTCAGAGGTGGGTCCTTGGCACTAGTTTCTATATAGGGAATCTGAAGCAGAAGAGAGTATCATGAAAGAGATTAGTAACATGTTGGTAGCAAACGAGTCTCAAAATGAAAGGCCTAAAGGCTGAAGAAATTGGGTTCCTAAGAGACCAGGGAAATACAGGTAAACAGAATGTTGCCATGACACCACTATCAACACCTTCAGCTTGCAGCAAGGTCAGAGAGCGCTTACAAAAGGTCTGGAATGAGCACCAGGCAAACCAGCTGCTATTGGAGCTCTGGGTTTGGGGAACAATAATCGGAGACTTCATGTCGTCAGATGTTCTCTCCCCCTTAGCTGTGCTCACAGACATGAAAATAGCTGAAGGTTGTTGAAAGACCAGCACTTGCCAAAAATTCTTGCTTGCCACATTTTATTAGGACTACTGCATGAATATTTCATGACTACAATTCCCTTCCAGTGTAAAATGATCTTCCTCTTCAAAGTCTGACAGCCAGATGGGGCCTCCTAGAGTGCTTGTCCAGCACACTGGCAGATTTATAAAACTGCCTCTGATAAGGTATTTTCGTGCCTGGTCTTTTCCAAAGTGTGCATGTACAGATGGATGCAACATGCTGTGCTGCACTTTAGGTGTCCTGGCTCCTACAGAAACCAGCTTCCTTTGGGAGGGGAAGGAGTGAACCTGTCCTGCCAAACTGCCACCGTGGCTTGTTCAGAAACAACACAGAGCTTGCTGCTTAGGCACAGCAAGCTGCCAAGAGGTCTCAGGCTTGTTTGCCTTTAACCTTTCCATTCTGTTCCTCCTAAGGGAGTTGTTGTCTCCCTCTGGGTATTCAGGGCTGCTGGCATTTAGAGGTGATTAGTGGAGCAGCATGTGATCTACACCCATCTAAGACCAATTTCTCGGGCTAAACTAACAGCATGAATAATGCAGAGCTAAGATACGGGGCCAGATTTATACAGGCTTAACAACCCTGTAACTTCATTATCTTTAACAAGCTCACTTCCTACGGACACCTGGGTATACCTCGTAATGCCTGACCCTGCCTTTTCACTCCAGGACAGCGCACTTTCTTCTCTCATTCTGAACATTTCACGTTCCTCACTGCTTGCAGACACCTTGTACATGCGGCTTTGTGATGGCCACAGCTTTGCTACAGCCTGGTGCAAAGCATTGGTTCTGGTTTCAGAGATCAGCTGGCCCTGCTGAAAGGAAACTGCAGAGCTGCTACTTTGTAGCAGACAAAAATGCAATGGCAAATGTTTAATTGTAAGCTTTAATTCAGCTCCAAACGAGCGCAGATTTCAATTCTGAATGTCTGTAATAGGACTTAACCCATTAAATAATGCCACAAACTTACGTTATGTTTTGTTGCCATTTCTCTTCCCTGTTCTCTTGTAATTTTCCGTAAATGCATTAGATCAACCTTGTTTGCCACCAAAATCATTGGAAAGGACTCTCTGGAAAAAAATCAAACCCACCACCCAATCATTAGCAGGCTACAATAAAAAATCTGAGCATAAATTTCACTTTCTGATGCTGACATCATCTAACATTTTCAGCTACAGACATACCACATAAGTGTACAGAAACAAAGAAAAAACCCCAGACTGTGCTATACATATGTTCATATTGCACAAAATTACTTGACAAGTTGCATGCATGAACACATTCATTGTTATTTCTAGGGACTTCAGGAACTTAGTGTCGCAGTTTTTGCAATGCCTGCTAATAGCTAAGCCTGAAGATCCAACTAGGTGAACAAAGATCTACAGAATTAGCTGGGAAATTAACTGAGACACAGAGACAGATCTTGGACAGGAGACTGGGACTCTTTTGTAACATTTAAGGCATCTCAGTAACTGCGTATCTCGGCAGCTGCTCATCACTGCAAGATATTGAGAGATGATGGAAGAACTGGAATCCTGGTCATCCACTATGTGGGAAGAAAAGATGGACTCTGGAAGGTGATGCTTAGAGGGGCATCAAATGGGGGAGTAAATGACTGGGAGCAAAAAGATGCCCATCAGCTGTTACGGCAAGGCAAACTGAAAGACTGGCAGTGGTAGCTTGAAGGAGGCTGGAGGGAACCAAAGAGAATTGCTAAGCTTCCAAAGCTATTACCTACCATCTCCTGTTTCCAGAAAAAAATACCAAAACCATCTACCTCTCTAAAAATACTCAGTATTTCTCTAACTTTACCAGGCATGTAAGTGACTGTCTGCAGCCACCACCTGAGAAGAGATCCACCTGTCCACAGCATGTCCTGTGCAAGACTCTCCTCCCTGCAGAAATCTCCATAGCTCCAGTGACAGACAGAACAAAGGCAGCTCATGCCATGCGAGGTGCTGGCAGTGCCTCTCTCTCCTCCAGCTTCATGACAGAGAGCAATGAGCTGCTGCAGGGCCTTTTAGCCACTGCGGGGTGGGGCGGGACAGGGAGAAGGTCCCTTCTGATCACTAACAGTTACTGCAGTATTGTTTTATATTTAACTTTAAACCCTCTTAAATGATCCTGGTGTTCTCTGCGGTAACAGAGCTGATTTTTTGGGTAAGGAGCAGCTGGCCACACTCACTTCTGCATAAAACACTTCCCTGAGTAACTCTGGATTTTCAAACAGCATTTCTGGGTCATTTTTCATCGAGATGATAAGGGCTCCATCTTCCCTCTGGCATATTGCCCCATTGCTCTGGCTGGAAAAATACTGTACTGCACTCTGCATTTTAACTGAGTCTTAGAGTTATTAATTCTGATAATGTGACTGTGATTTAATGTTAATACCTGTGCACTGACAAATCTTTACTCATCATTCTGGAGCAACACGCTTGTCTGGATTATTTGATTCCTTTTTGGCTTGCAGCACATTGATTAGAAAGGGATTATATATGGACAGTATCTCATTTTTCTTGTTTACATCAGGCATAAAACTCTATGGGGACTTTGCTCCCTATTGTAAGCTGTACAATTGCTAGCTGGACAAAGCTGCTATGGTCGGATATTTTACTATAATGAAAGTTGTGGAAAGAAATGGGAGGCTTTGAGCAGCTCTGCTAACACAGCAGCCTGCAATTCTTTTGGATTTTAAGTTGCCAAAACTGCCTGCTAGCTTGAAAACCAGGGTGTCTCTCTGCTCCCAGGTAACCTGTGGGTTTGGCAGGACAGTTTTTTAACTCACGCTGCTCCCACTGCTGCAATTTTCTGACCGAGCTCAGGTTTGGGATGAAGCATTAATAAGCTCCTCACGCTCTGCGCTTCAGCGGCGCTCAGCAGGGAAACACAAACAACCTCACCAGCCTGTTTCACTTCCTGCCTCTCACACACCGCTGCGGCGTTTGCACGGCCTATGGAGGGTAAAAGTTTCAGTCCAGAGCAAAGCAAAACAATGAATATCACATCTTATTTTCACAAAGTTAATTTAGATAAAACCGGCATCGGATTGGGGCATGGCACAGGAAATTCTGTCCCATCTTCTTCAGCTTTTCAGAAACTTTGCCCCAAGCTAAGCCGGCAGTGAAGAAAAGACTGCTGTGATCTGAGAGGCTGACTGAGTGACTGACATTTTTCTTCATCTAGATGAAATCAAAGGGTGTTTTTTCCTTTACTTTTCACTCTTGTGGGCTATGCTTTGGATGCTTTACTGGAAGAGCTGTCAGCTGTGAACCTCACATGATACGAGTCCACCCTTCCTGTGGGGAAGTTATTCAGAGCTGTGAAAGGAAGCCAGCAATGAGGCCCGAACCCTCTGGTGACTTTTCTTGATGACTTCCATAATTAAAAGCCATTATGAACGGAAAAACTAAGTGTTTCAAAGCTGCAGACATATAAGGGCTTAATTCACACCCCACCCAATGAAAATTGATCCATCACCTCTTGGACCGGGGTAGGAAGAGGGAGTTATCTTGGAGATAAACCGGCAGCTTCCCCTCGCTCTGCCAGGACACATTTACTTACCATGATTAAACTCAGTGCTACCCTCTCCCATGCACATGGGAGCGGAGCAGGTGACCTCTCTGGCTTTCTCCCCAGTCACACAGAGATGTTTTATTCTGTGAAAATGGTTGCTGCAGAGCACCATGCATTAACTGTACTACAACCCTTGTAAGAAATACAGTTCCTTCCAGCATGAGGTTTTTCCCCTTCAAGACACTTGTTCACTCCACCAAATTATGCAAGACCTTCTAAGGTTTGTTTGGCACCAGATGAAGCCAGGGAAAAGGAGGATGCTGCCAGGCCACACAAAACAACTAGGGTTGAATGTTTGCTGACTCCCAGCTGGTGTTCCCAAAGTGTCTGCACTGTGCACAGAGCATCCTTCCTCCCTCTTCAGAGCTGAGCTGGTTACCTTCAAAGGTGTCTGTTCTGCCTTTCTCACATGGTTCTGCCAGACCATTCTGGCAGAACTTTCTCTCTTCCAGACCCATTTTCACATCATCATAACACCACTGAACCTTTCCAAGTTGATAGCACTACATGCTTATAGAAGAGGTAAAACACTTCTCATTTCTCACATTTAGGTCCACAAACCCCCACATAAGGATTTCTCTCAGGACACACAGAAGGCAGAACTTGGGGTGAGATGTGCAAGCACCCCCACAGCATAGTCTGTAGGACGGGAGCCCGGCAGGTCAGGCAGTAATTCTATGGCACCCACCTGTCCTTGACTCGGAGGATCAGCTGGTGGAACCGGTCCACGTGCTCGAAGCTCGCCTTGTCTGTCACTGAGTAGACTATGAGGAAACCATCTCCGGTCCTCATGTACTGCTCCCGCATTGCACTGAACTCCTCCTGGCCCGCAGTGTCCAGAACTAGGACAGAAGAGACAGGGGTTTTTAGTCACCATGAGGAACTGTAGCTGCTGTCACCACTGTGTGTCGTATGGCCTTTCTGCCTCTGCTGGGCTTGCGGTCCTCTCACAGGCTGTAAGATTGGATGAAATCAAGTTGGATGGACAAAGCGGTTTCTAGTTACAAAACAAAAACCAGTCCCAGACCCCACTCATTCCCGTGTGCCTAAGTTAGAAGTGGATGCAAGGGAAGATGACTATGTGGATTTTATTTTCCTTTTCCAGTACCAAATCCTGACCACTGAATTTGGGGAGTTGCTCCTCTGGCAAGATATGGCTCAAGGTATTTCACAGCCCTCAAACTTCTCCCTCTCCCAGCATAGAAAAACCCAACACTGGAAGATTATTAAAAGCCAGTTTAAATGTCAGGGATGACCTACAAACTGCACAGTGAAGCAGAGTTGGGAGGCAACCCAGAGTAATAGCTACAAGCACTTTCCTTTTCTCAACACCTGGATGTTATTTCTATGCAATTATGTGCTCTCAGAGCAAGACGGTGCAGCCCTGGAGAACTCCCCTTAAACTGTTAGTCCCAAGTGGTGTGCTGAGGAGCTAAGGAGCTAAATAAAACAGGTGGAAAAGCTCTAAGTGCCTTGCATATCCTATACAGTGATCATGTTTCTGTGACTAAATCTATGCTCAAATCCCCTAAAACACCTCAGTTGTGACAGCAATCCAGATGCTGTTCCCCACTAGATTAACCTTCTCTAATGGAAACATAACTCACTGGTTCTCCACCACTGTCTCCCAGGGGGTCCCATCAGCTACATCATGTAGAGCAAGCTACACCAGCCTCATGGGTAAACACCAAAGACTGATACACACCTCAGTGTTAATTCCTGTATATGGCCAGGATTTTGCTGGGAGGAGGAGGGTACAAGAGGATTTAGGCTATGCCAGTACAGACACGGTGTGAGTTCAAAGCGTATCAGCTCCTCAGAACTAATAGACCTAATGTGTTGTTGCATCCCAGAGGCACATGTGGGACCTTCACGGTGACTGGGAATTTTCACATTCCAGTACACTGGGCTGGGTGGGAAAACTGTTTTGCCTCTGCTGTACAGCCACAGCATATGTATCTGCTGCACACAGGTGATGGAGAAAGCCCAGGGCACCAGTGGATGGAGACTGTGGCAGGAGCGTACTGCTGACAGAGCAGCAGGGCTTGATACAGGTCTTTCTAGTCTGAACAGGCACACAGTCCCAGCAAGATGCTCCCTGGAGGGGTAAGTACTCAGGCTTACCCCAGATTTCCAGAGGGGCCACAGTAAAGACCACTTTGCTGAATCAGCAAAGAGGGCCACAGATGGACATGCTGCATGTCACGCCACACCCCACAAACAGCCCACACCCCCTCACTGCATGTCTGGAGAAAAAGCAGCTATACTGGAAGACCTGGAGACCTAAGGGAGGTGACAGTGAGCCCTTTAAACTCTTCAGCCTCATTTGTTTGCCTGCCTCAACTGGTCTTGAACATCTGTTTCCATGAGTCTTTAAGGTAAAAAGAGCTTTAGGCCCTTGCAGAGACCCTGAGATTTAGGCTTGTTTGCCAAGCTTGCTGAAAAGTCACCTGTGTCTCTTCATAGCCTTTTATCCTGCTTCTCCCCTCAATCTAGGAAACAAGTGCCTCAGCTCAAAGGTATCCAGGCTATTCTTAAGAACTGTATAAAAGAAAGAAGAAAAACAAAAGAGAAAAGCAACCCAAAGAGACTGCATGTGCTGGTGAATTTCTATGCCCTGGGCAGAATTGCTACCATGGAATAAGGCCAGGAGTGTGTAGCTACGATGGAAGAGGAAATTAATCCTTCCTACTTGCTCAACCTGTACGGAGAGCCTGGGCTGCCCTCATCTGACTCCTGCACCACTTAAACGTGATGTCAGGGCAGGGCTGAGAGCTAACAACCACCACACATACAAACACACTCCTTTCCCCTCTCCAATACACATACCAAATTTGTGGTGGAGTGAGATAGCTTCTCTCCAGGAGCTGGCCCTTCCTGCCCTTCCTCTCTCTGAGACAGGGCAGGTGCCCAAGCAAAAGCTATAGGCAGGAAGGTGGAGATGGATATGCTGTATCCTGCATTGTAATTTGCTTAGAGACTTCCCCTTGCTCTGGCATGTTTGCAAACGTCCCATGAAACACATGAGGAGCATCAACCCATCCCCAGCTGTTGCCCCTCCGAAGCTCTGCATCCCCTTAGAGAGGAGGCAAGCCCCGGTGGGGGCTGTGGGGATATCCAAGGGACTGCATTGGGCTCTGCTCAATTGCTCTTACGTCACCTCGATCTTGGCTGTGGCATCACACTAAACACAGGCAGAGCTGCTGTGTCAGCAGCTGCTATTTAAAGGGAATTCACTTGCAGCTTTGGTAGAAAGGTGAGCAAGTCCAGGCAGCATTTAAAATAGCAATTTGAAAGTGCAAGTAAAAGACACACAATAGTGAAGGTTAAGCTTAATCTCAGATAGGTTATTCATGCAAAGTTAAGCATCGTGTGGATGGCCTGAGAAGGCCCTTGTTTTAACTTTAAATGTGCTTTTCATAAAGTCAACCTCCCAGTAAACAACTGAGGAGAGTGCAATCGGGATCCTTTGTAGGCAGGACAGGACCACAACAGCACTGCAAAAGGGCCTTGTGGTGTAATCTTGTGCCTTAAAGGCTTCAAGAAGACTCCTACCTATAGAAATTGGAAAGTAGCGAGGAGAAAACTTGGGAAGGTAGAAGTGGGAAGGTGACTTGCTTCCCTAAGGGGTGAGGAGGTTTAACATGTTAGCCAGCATTCACCTTCATTTAAACTTCCTGTTTCTGCAGACAGGATGCCAGAAGACACAGAAATAACCATGACTAGAGAACTGTGAGATGGTACACTTTAAACCTGCAGTTGCCTCACTGGCAATGTAGAAACAGGGCTGGAGCAAAACACAGTAGGTTTCTCCTACCTCATTCTTCCGAGAACTGAAATCAGATTCGTAGGCTGCACAGTATATGGTGAGGGACTTCCAACAGAAAACTTGGTAAAGTTCCCACAAACTTGACCAAAAAAGAAGCAAGGAGGAGAATTAATGAAAGCACTTGGGTAAAGATGAAGTAGAGAGAAGCCAAGGACTACGCCTGATATAGAACAGACATCCAAAGAAGGCAAAGCCATTTACAGCTATCATGAAACCAGCTGGAGACTAAACCAAGAGCAATTAGGTTGTGAGAGCACAGCAGGGAGGTCTCCTGTGTTGCAGTAAAGAGGTTGCTTAGCAAAGAGATGGCCTTTTCCACTTTCCAGTGGATGTGACCCCCAACTGCTGTGATGAACTCCTTGCTAATTGATTCCTGCCCCCTTAGAGCTCTACACACCATTTTCCTGTGAAACCCGATGGGTTATACAAGAGTGCAGCTGCCTAGAGAGGCACAGGAGCCCAGGAGTACACACAGATTTGTGGTCCAAAATAGAAGCTCTTGGTGCTTCAAGGTATATTACATGGCAATGTCTCTGCAACCGACAGTGCTCTGAGTGCCCATCCAGAGACAAGGGAATGTAAATCTAAACCAAGGGCACAGACATACTATGAGCTCATGGCATTGCTTTTTCTGGAGCCTAGGCTGGATTCAGTTCAGATTCAAACAAAGCCTTCCCAGCCTTCACGGAGCTCAGATCTGGTTGTGCAGGTGAGTTCCTCGCTCTTTTCATACCTAGACAAAATTTCCTCCTACGTCTCTATCTTTACATTGCTAGGCAGCTGTACGTGTAGGTCACCTCAAGAGAGTTTCTCCACTGTCCACGGTATCTAAGGGGACAAAGATGAAGAGACAGGCAGGTTAACCCATTTTCTGTCCTTCAGCCTTTGGGTTTCACTGCCCTGCAGCTTTGTACCTGAGCTCAAGAGAAAACTTGACTTGAACTGACAAGTCAAACTAAAGAGTCTCAGGCTGAAGAAAGCCACCTCCACAGTCTCTGTGTTCCTTCCATCACCAGCAAGGTGGGAGAGGGCACCCCCATCAGCAAATGGCTTCAGCTGAGGAGTTGGTATTCTGGACACTGAGCAGACAGAGTACTGGGGTCACTCAGCTCATATTCTGTATTCTGACACCCCCAGTCACCCTGAAGAGGTATGAGGGGCCCTTGTTGTGCGCAAGGCAAGGCAGATTCTTCACTTGGTCAGACTCTGATGCTTCTGCTCCTTCGCAGATACAGCCACACTGCCTTTGGCATGACAGCTTTCCTCAGCAGAAAACCCATGATGGGGAAACACTCAGGCTTTTATGAGCCCTTCTTCTGTGCCCTAACTAAATACACAGATGTTATAACATGGAAAACCCAAGTACTTGAGTTCTTGCCCCTTTTTAAGGAAAAAGAAGAGAGGGGCCTTCAGAAGAAAGGCTTCCACATCAATAAACAGAATAAAGATGCAAGCCCTTAAAGGAGCTCTTTCTCTAACAAAGGGCAAGTATTCAAAGCCTTGTGTTTTCCATGTTGCAACATCAAAATTTTCCTGGCAGGAAGAATTCCCCACAACCCAAGACAAAACTCCCTCTTTCAAGGTTGCAAAATCCTAGCAATTAAGGGAAGGGAAATACTGTACACACAAATAAAAGAATGAAAGTACAAATTTAATTTGAATTTTAAGGCTCTCAATGCTACCGAAAGTTTAAATAAAAACAAAGAGAGTGAGCCGCAAACCAACCCTTCTGCCTGAAAGCCTGAAGTGACCTTTGATCTCCCTCTGGCCTCCTCGCTGACTTGTTCCCAAGTTTCCGGAGGAGAAAAGTAGACAAGCAGACAGCCTGCCAGGGATGATTAGCAGCAAAACCCCTCGACAAAATAGGATGCATAGGATACACAGGTGGGAAGGGCAGGGAGAGAGTCGGGGGGAAGGAACAGAGCTTGGTGTGAGTGCACAGGGGTGCAGACCAGGGCTGTGCAGGTCTAGCCCAACACAACGGCACCCAGGGATTGAGAGGGGGTCTTGGGAAGAAGAGATATAAAAGGGAAAACTGAAGCTCAGGAGTAGGAAGACAACTTCTAGGCAGTGAGAGTTTCATCTAAATCATACCAGAGGAACGAAAGGGAAGAGCAGGGAGACCACAGCCTCCTTACACCCAAGACACAGGCATAATTCCTTGCTTTGCTGGTACCAATTGGCACAGCCCTACTGACAGCCAAGAGTTCAGCTCAGTTCAGCTCAATTCATCAACATGCCCAAGCTGTATACCTGTGGTCATCTCTTCATCTGCCTCTCTGTGGTTTATGAGCCAAAAGGAATTTTGAACCATTTTGCCATATTAAGGTATTCCACTTTTGGCTTCACTCCTAGCTTAATAATTCCAGACTGACATTTTGCAGCCACACCAAAAGGAATCCTCTGCTACTTGCTAAGATAGCCTGCACACAGAAAGGAGTGTACAAAATTAATCATAACAACTCAACTGGAGCAAAAGCTAAGCAAAGCAGATTAGCCCTGGCCCCCACTTAATTCTGACCTGATGTGTCTGTACACATCTGCGTGTGGATGCATTTCACCGAGCACATCACTGTGCTGATATCAGTGTAACCAGCAGGGAATAAATAAAGATAACATATGCTGAGAAAATTGGAGGCTGATCTTAAAGCCTCATTACAGTGGCAGCAAGCAAAAAATGGGCGAGTCACAAATTGCCTGTGCATCTCTGATTCAGGTTAAGTGCCCTCTTCCACTCCACAGCACTTGTCCTCCAAACACTGCACTGACAGTCTTCTAAAGCTGGCATAAGGTCAACAATAAAGTGTTTTCATGTAGTGCTGGACTTGACCAAAACAAGTACAGGGTCCCACAATCATTTGTGAGGCAGGGAACTATCACAGACTCTTCTCTGGTGAGAAAAATTGGTACAGAGACATTCCCCAAGCCAGAAAGCAAGCATGTAAAATAGGAGTTTGAATGCAGGTTTGGCTCCAAGATCTAAAATCTGAAATAAAAGCCTATTTCATTTCAGCCTACTTTCAGTGAGAGATTTCAGCAAAGGAAAAAAATGCAACTCAAACATTTCATCACACTGCCAGTTACTGCTATTGAATAAATGTGGGTGGAGGTCTTCATGGAGGAAAGCCAAATGCTTTATGCAAGCTGGCTAGCAGAAGGGTTTTTTTTCCAACATAATGGTGGTGCAGTTACAAAATGCTCAAGATGCTTTGTACAGAACTGCTCAGGCAACAGCCTGGAAAAGGGTGGGCTGTTTTCTTTTTTTTTTTTTTAAGTTGTTGGATGTCAATGTATTTGGCTTTTTTTTAAATAATAACTGTTTTCATTTGCAAACTTCAAAACTTATGGATCCTCTCATGTTATATCCTCACTTGCTAGTCTCATGTTCTAAAACTAGTTCCTATTTTGGGGGTGGGCAGCTGTTTCTCCCCACTGCATGAAACATCAGCTTGTAAATGATTTGGTCATAAAGGACAACTGGAAAGTCTAGAATTTACCATGATGCATCTTTACCCTTCCTATCATGTTTGTCCCTAATTTTATACCATAAGTGATTCATGTAACCACAACAAGAGCAGCTGTCCCAGTAGATGGTGACCTCTGCGAATAGCCGAGATCCAACGCTTATGACAGAGAGCTGTGGCAGAAGACATGTGTGACAGTCAGTCTTTATTCCCTGTGTCTACTGGGCAGAGAGTAAAGGCTCACATGTTTTTTTCCCAAGCAAGAATATTGCCTTCTTCCCAAATTCTGATTATTCAAAAGCTCGAGTGGTAGGAAGGAGAAGCTGCAGTTTCACTTCTCTGGCTACAAGGCATCTGTGGGCACACGAACTCATGAAAGTCAGGGATTCCCAGCATGCCACTCAAGGCCATGGCTGAATTTAGTCCAGCCTGAGTACAGCCACTGAACTCCATCTGAGCAAAAGAAAGGCCTTTTCATTAAAACAAAGGGTAAGTTTCTGCTTGTTGAAAAACAATTTCTTTCTCCACTCCCACCCAGGTCAGATTTATGTTTTGGGGGTTTTTTTTTTTGTTTAAACAAAAATTCCAAATATTCAGTGAAAGATGCCTTTTCCACTTCTAAATAATTTACAAAGCCCAGGCTCTTTCAGCCAATGCCTATGTGTACAGCAGCTGGTACTGTTATATCAGAATATGGGGCATACCAGCAGAGGTTAAAGGTTGCTCATTTTAGAGGGCTGGATTCTGGACTAAAAACAATAGATTTAATTTACAGCAGGATTGGATTTTTCTTTTATACAGCACTGGCATTTTAAAAATAAAGATGCACCAGTACATTATGTGATGGTTAATTGGGAACAGTTATCTCCAATGCAGATGACAATGAAAGACACATTTCAGCCCCAGTTTCACAAATACTCCCACATATGAACTATTAATATATTCAAATGGACAAGTGTTGGCAAGATTACATTGTTTGGTTGTTTGTTGGTTTTGTTTTTCAATACTGAGTACAGGCTGTTTTTGTAAGGACTGCAGCCATTTGTACTCACTTATATCTGATAAATCCTTGAGAGTGCAACTAAGATCTCAAGCTTCCAAACCAAGTTAAGAGTCTTCACAGCAAATCCCACCAGCATCCACATTCCACCACTCATGACAATCTCCCAGCTTTCTGTTCCCACACAGCAATGACACATATGCAGAGACAACCAAGATCTTGAGCACTTTCTTGACAAGAGGGTGGAGGTAGGAACTTGGCACAAGTGAGGCTAAATTTAGTTTAGTTTTGTTAGTGGCCACATACATGCACTTTGGTAATTAAGGCACAAAATATTTGCTTGCTTTTATGTACTAATTATTGTATAAAGCAAAACAAAACTTACATTTAACAGAGAAATTCCCCATATAGCTGTGGTTAGTCTGCCTCATGTAGTACAAACAAACAAGTTGCAGCTTTAGGTAATACAGGGGTTTCTCCTCACCTGCTAATCAAGAAACTTTTGTTTTGGTTTTTTTTAAAGGGTTTGGCAGGGGTTTTTTGTTCCAGTTTGTTTGTGGTTTTGTGTTTGTTGTTTCTTTTGTTAGAAAAAAACAAACAAAAAGGCAGTTTTTCTTCAAAGAACTGAAAACTCTTGGTTACAACAGATCTCCAGGCTGGTACCCTACCAGTATTTAAATGAAACAGGTAATTAGAGATGAAACATCACACCTGAATGATCGGAGTTAATAGGTGTAACAATTCTTCACTGTCAATGGACAACAGTTTTGATTAAATGTTCTTTCTGGTTATAACCCTCATTCAGTTACCCACTCACTGTTATTTCCCAGGGGAGGAGCTCAACCACAATGAAGTATCATTAGCAATAGCCACCTGGCAGTGCTATAACTCACTCTTTGTAGAAGCCTGCTCTAAACGTCAATGATGATCTGTAGGTTTTTACAGTACTGCAAGAAACATTTCTGTGCAAAACCAGAAACAACGCAACTGGAAGCAGAAGCTTTGCTGGAGACCAGCTGCAGACCATGCGCCACAGCTCACAGGCCAGCCTGTGCTCAAATTCCTGCCAGCCCACAGCAGAGCAGGAGGAACACAAGGACACAACATGCTGTGGGAGGTCTATTTGCACTTATGCTCAGCTAGAAGGGAAAGGGGATCCCAAGAGTAGCTTGCTTACCATCAAGAATTGCCCATTGCCCATCTATTTCTGTGTGCTTCAGGTAGGAGTCTTCAATAGTTGGGTCATAGTCTGGCACGAAAATCTTCTGAAAAAACTGAATGGTGAGAGCACTCTTCCCGACACCACCATCTCCAACAACCACCAGCTTATATGTGGGGAGGTTTTCGCTGGGAACAGCACTTGTAGCCATGCTTCCAGTGTGCTAAACCTGCTGGAGAAAGAGATCAACTCTGATCACTTGTCAGCAATGAAAACAGGGCAACATGGATAAGGCAGCTTTTACCTGCTGCCTAAGAAGTGAGAATGAAGGCAGCCCTTACACCCAAACTTGTTTCAGACAGGAGCTGCTGCACTGACCCCTCCCAACAGCTCTACCCCAACTCAAACCCAGCACTCAGAAGTGCAGACAACTCCACCGTTGTGGCTTGTTTACTGCTGGCTTGTCTACAAGGATTGGTAATTGCCACCAAATGCACATGCAAAACTTATGATTGAAAACTTAATGAATACCTTTCCTATAGGGGCTGGATCCACATGACCATGACAAAAATCACCCTGGCTGAGTGCAGCTGTCAAGCTCCAGACAGTTTCCCATTGCCAGTGACCAAATCTCATTGGTAGGACAGAGCTGTGCTATTCCTCACTGCTTAACCCAAGGTACAGGAAATATTAGATGGTGTGTTACATCCTGGAGCAGACAGAACTAGTGGTGATGGATGGAACCAGAGTTAAAGGTCCCATCCTGACTCCACCAGCAGACAAAAATGCACTTAGCTACTTTCTTCCCCCTCATTTTCAAGTTTGAGATACAAAAATGAGAAGGCAGCAGGCCAGGAATGATACGTGGTTTTTGGTTTGCTTTTTGGTTTTTAAGAAAACTCTCCACCCTGCCATGGCAGAAAAGCTGGTGTCTGTGGTTGTGAAGCAGGCAGGAGAGCACCCTCCCTGCAGCATGGTCACACTGCTCCTCTCACCTCAGAACTGACCCTTAAAAGAAGGAAGAAAAAAATTCACTGGCTGTAACTGGGCAATGGCACACGTGTGTGGAGAAAAGAGAAGAGGCAGCCACTGCTGAACAGCCCCTTTCAACACTCAGCAGCAGTGACTGCTCACTTAAGTAGAAGCCAGGTGGGAGGTTCTGTACACATGCTGTGGAGGGCAGTGCCCTCCACCCAGCCCGTGGGAAGCAGTGATCACTCAAATCACAAAGGAAATGGGTGGCTATCTCCCAGATCTGAATGACTACTGCATTTTCTGGGAAGTCTTTCACACAGTTAAAAAGGAAAATAATAATCATTTAAAAAATCCATTGTAACGATAAGGCTCAAGAGAAGGCAGCTGATTTCCTTGGTACTGGCTTTCCCAAAAAAAACTGTTTGGTGCAAGAGCAGCTGTGGTGACAATTTCTGCAGGCACCTGCTCCCTTCCATTCTGGTTTTGCTGGTGCCCTTTGGGCTGCAGGTGCTGGCTGGGGTCAGCACTGAGGGAGGATGACTGCTCAGAGGGAACCCTCCATAATGTTGGCTCACAATCTATATCCCCACCACCACACACAAGCTTTTGGAGGCCTTCCCAATAACTCTAGGGTTTTCTTTTTCATTAGGAAGACAACTTTAACATTTCTGTTCTCAGAAACCACCAACTAAGGCTGGTGTGCCTTAGTTTTGCCAGGTGTTGTACAGAAGCTGAGACTGCCACACACACAGTGCAAGTTGAATGCTGACTAATGTGATTTTTTTTTCAGCCTATAGTATAAACTGGCCCCCCATACTTCCCAAAATTCTTTCATTTTCTGTATTTTCCAAACAAAACACTTTGACTCTTCATTTCTGAAGAGGCCCCAAAGCCAGCTTGGACTACTTTTCAAACAGACAGGAACATAATCCCCTATTCCAAGTTTAGTTTCTCGTTTCTCTAGTCCCTTTCTGCAAAATCATTATTTCAGTTTAATCCAAAATATTGAACCATAAAAGGCACTTTTGAGCTGGCAAGCCTGAGGGTCCCATGTTCTTTCTGTATACCAGAAACCCCATACCTTGAGAGAGGGCTTAGTTTCTCCTCTGGAAAGAAAAGCCCATAAGGAGGAAACAGAGGATGAGATTGTTGAGTCTCAGAACTGCAAAGGCCTCTTGTCCAAGCTGAGACAAGCCAACATTTTCAGAGCAAGAAGAAGCATGATCAAGTCTGCTTGTTTCTAAACCACCTTTACAGCAACAGCTGCTGGATGGGGAGAAGGAGGCCAAGCACCCGCTGAGGTTTCAAACAGTCTTACTGCAGTTCCTCGCTACAACCCCAAAGAAAAGTTTCTTACTCCTATTTTTGAGTAAGAAACTTTCTCATATTTACAAGGCCACACATCAACATGCAGCAGGCTTGGCTGCAGAAAAATCTATCAATTTCAACTAATTGTTTCATTTTTGTTGGAGGACCAACTTTTATTTCTGCATAATCCTGCTTGGGTCAGATGATTCTCACAGGCTCTTTGGGACACAGACCCTGGCTAAAACTCTGTCCCCCCACTTCCAACACATCTGATGACAATTTTTTGCTTTGCCCATGGCCAAGGTTTCACCCCATCCTTCTCTGCCCAGCTCTGCCCAGGCAGTATGAAACACTGATTGTTACTTGACATGGTGGCGACAGTCTGGGGATGTGAACAACATACTCCATTTGTGCACACAAGCTGTTGCTCGGCAGACAAGCATTACATTTTCATTGACATTTTGTACCAGCCCCTTTAACTCGCTCCTAAGAAGCCTTAAGCTTATCTTGCATGAAATGCTCCCCAAAGTCCTAGGATAATGTTTAGCCCATTGTACAAACTGTGTCTCTGCCCCACATGCTTATCGGTTGAATCAGGGCATTTGCTTCCCATCGTTTCCAGAAGTTTGGTCATACTGTGTGTCTAAGCTATCAGACTGAGTGTTATGCAGCCTGGGGAGAACAGCAGGAACTGAACTGAAAAAAACCAAAAAATTAAAAGTCAAGAAGTGCAGTCTGATCTGTTGAGCACAACCCCCTGTATTTTAGGTGATGCTAGCACAAACAGATGAAAACTTCCATTGAGTGTCGAAAGGCAGCAAGTCTAGATGTTTCTGCAGGATTGTTTCTATTGCTCATGGAAACACTCCTCTTTCTACTGAGATAGCAAGTCCCATGCTCCCATCATGCAGGTACATAACAAAAACCCTCTGAAAGCCAAGTACTGCAGTCCCTCTACCCCTCCACCCGCCCTGATAAGCAAAGCAAGAAGACAACTCATGCCTTGACAGGATTATCATCTTAACCAACCAACAAATCAAACCCTTAAAACAACAGGTATCACCTCCTGGAAAACACTAAGCACTCCCAAAGGTGCACAGAGCTTCTGCGCCAGCTGGTTATGTCACTATAGGCAACTGCACAAGACTTGGGCTGATTTTCATGTGTTTTTGGCAAGAGTACTGACACAGTCCTCCTCAGATGGGAGCAAGAATAAGCGTGTTTGCTGGAGATCTGACTGGGAAAAACAAAACACAAATGTTTTTATCTATTGTCTGAATACAAAGCAGCATGTGGTAATAAGCTAATAAGCTCTGATGATAATCATCTTACAATTTATATAGTTGTTTATTTTGAAGGAGCCAAGAGGAGGATCCATACCCTACGCTGACAAATGCCATCAGGGCTCTTAGTAAGTCACTGGAAGGAGGTTGATTTATACAACCATCTTCATGTGCACTGGCAAGATCGGTGTCCTGACAGCACAAGCCAGTAATGCTGAGACAGTCAGAAATGTGGCTACTTCTGGAGTAGATGGCAAGGAAAAAAGAGAAACACTTGATCCAAGAGTATCGCTGAGGATGAGCCTCCTCAGCAAAAACGATATTTTTATGGAGACAGAATAAACTGCACAAAACCCCACTTACCTGTCTGGACATGGGGATGGAGTGGAAGGGCTGAGCTATTCCCTTGGAGCAGCCAACTTACATAAAAACCCTGAATTCAGCTTAGTTTGTGACTGGACCACCAAGCCCAAACACATACCCACAAAATACAGGCAGTATATCTAATCCCCATCCTCATTACAAAACTTGCCCTGAATGCAAGTGGGTGAGATCTCAGCTTCTGTAAATGATTGCAATTTCTGTTCATCTGAGCAGAGTTGTGGCCACATATGACAATAATAAGATGGACCCCAGAGAGTTGATATTCTGTGTGTTGGCACCCCTCTGCCTGGTTCCAGTTGTGCTGTCCTGGAGGAAGAGCTCCCAGGGCAAAGCCATTACAGAAGGTCAACAAGCTCAGAACCAAGCCCTGGATTTGCAGGGGAGGTTAGTGCAATTAAAGACACTGGCTCCCTGACTGAGAAGCCCAGCATGACAGTGATTTACGGTCTCCATGGCAACATGTAACACAAATTGCTTAATTCTGTTATGAAACCTCCAGAAAAAGCTACAGCAGGGTCTGTGTGGGAACTACCAGCTCCCTCCTCCTCTGCTGCAGCTCTCCAAAGCAGACAACTTCAGGGAGCCCACGTCCACTTCAGCAATAGGCTGAGATTTAGCATATACTAACATGTAAGTATGTATGCTGACCAGTTCCATCAGCCCCTGGCCAAGGGAATTTTCCTATCATCAGTCTGCTTTGCTTCATGGCTCTTCACACATGCCCTGCCAGAGCTCTGCATACCTGAGGACACCAACCTCACCTGAGGCTGAGGAAGACTATCAGCCACCTACATTTGCAATTAATAACTCTTCCTCTAGCCACAGCTCACTCGATTACACCCTTTTACCCAGCCACTTTGCAAGCATTAGCAGCTCCATGCAATGCCTCCAGGGCTGAAACTCTGCAAGATCTGAACACTTCCCTCTCTGTTCCTCTTGCAGACTGCTGGCTACAGCCACACAACCACCACGACACACCCAGAAACACTCGCCAGGTACCAAAATAGTTCATCCCAATGTGCTGTAGGCAATCCCTTGGGCTGGGAGCTACTGAGAATCCTTGAAACACAGGACATGCCCTTTTAGAAGGCAGCTGCCTCCCTTGAGTCATGCTGATCAGGACTGAATGAACTTCAGGAATTTCTCCTTCAAGTAGGCATTGACTGCATCCCAAGCCTTCAAGAGCCAAAGGACTAGTAGGTGTATCAAAACCCACTGCCAATTATTATTAAAGATAATTAACTCTTAGCCAGGTTTCCTCCAGTCTGTCAGATTTCCTTCCTGGTCAATGCCTTAAAAAGGCCACACTGAGCAAAAGTTGGACTCCGTGCCAGTCTTCAGTGGGAAGTCTGCAAGGAAGAGATCTGTCATGTAGGGAGCCAGAGTCTGACGCTCTTTGTAGTTGTGGCATTAAGTTTTTCAAAACCCAAGTGAAATTTCAACTCTCTATGGTTTTCTAATAAGGAGGATCCTGACAGGTGAGAGTGCTCTCAACTCCCATCAGCTTCCAGGAGATCTGATGGAGCTCAGCACCTGGTAAGAGCTGCACAGGAAATTACAGGCATTTCCTTTTGGAGCAGTGATCAAAGCACTATCAGATTGCTACTAAAAAGGAGGGGGGAAAAAAAGTCATAAACCAACTGTTGCTTAAAAATAAAATCCTCTACCCAGTCATAAAGAGCTGCAATCAGTTGGGTTTTGAATTTGGAGGATATAGCTGTGGGTCCTGGAAGTGGCCTCATGAATTCTCCTCAGGGCAAAAACATGCTGTATCCCAAGGGCTGTGTTCCCTAAACTCCTCACTGGCATCCTGTGCCAGCCAGACCTTTTCTCCTTTTCAACCCAAAATTGCATCACCTCCCCCATTACACAGATGCTGCTCAAATTTACTGTAAGAGAAAGCAAACACACCGGGGGAGTAATGAAGCACTTGAGATTCACACAAAAAGCAGCTAAAGGCAGTAGCTGCCTGATGAATACTTGGTGGCTATTTCAGGAAACACGGAATTATAGCCTGAACAAATAATAATAATGAAAGCCACGTCACTGGAAATTGCTTAGGTGGTAGGCGGCCCCCTATCTTCCCCCACTGCAAATCCCTAAGCCATGTAAGAAGGAGCCCTTGCTGGAGCACCGAGCAGCAGCTTTCCCCATGGCCAGGCTTGGTTCGGGGACCCACTCATTTTTACTTGGAAGCACGTGCTTGTCAGTGTCCCCATCTGTATATAAATGCAGCACAGCATGAGTCAATCGTATTGACAAATGTCGTCCAAAACGAACTCTGCTTCCCTCTCCCAGCTCCTCCTACACCTCCCACAACAACTCCATTAATCTCAGCCTGTTTCTCTTGCTGATGTAGTGCCCTTTTCAAAATAAGTAAGAAGATTCCTGTCACTCTGACAAGCCAACAGTCAGATGCAGAAGCCAGATTATTTTTTTTTTTCATTATTAAAAACAACACTTCAGTCAGATTTGGGTCATTTGTAGTTACAGCACTGCTGATAGCAGTTCTGTAAGAGAATCCAGATATGGAACCAGAAAGCAGCTATGCAAGAGCCATTCCTGTATCTCTAAGACCTCAAATAAAACTGTATGGTTGCCAGTTCAGGGGTGTCCACTGGAGACTGATCCAAGTCTTTTGCCAAGGTACAAAATGAGAATATCCTTGCACAGTAACTGGGGCCTGAGAAAGTGGATAGCTCAGCTACTTTTACTTCCATCACTTCTCATGTGTTTAATTCCACCATCCTTTCCTTACTCATTTATTTCCAAAGCTCTCAGGAGACATTATGGGATGACAGATTCCTGTATTACTCTTGCAAATTCTTCACTAGTGAGGCCAGGAATGCCTCTCCTATGTTATCATGGAACCGATGAAGCTGACCTAAACATACTGTAGCAAAAAATCAGATAGCCAAGATGTTCCCCTGCCCTACCCAGCCACAGATAACACAGCAAGAACAAATTTACAGTGGAGGAAGCAGCTTCAAATTCCAATAGCTGCCCTTCCTGCTCACACAATCCCTGGAAATGGGCAGCTTCCCTCCTACACATCCCAGCCTGCTGACACGCCAATAAAAAGACCCCAAATTCACTGCCCTGGGTGGTTTTGCTACTCTTACACGGCTTACGTTTCTGAACCAACACACCAAGTGCTCCAGCAATGCCCTGTGTGCAGCCCAAATGTTCTGCTACGTGCATGCAGCCCTGACACTGGTGATGCAGCCAGATATGCATGGCACAGCCAGATGTGCAGCCTTCCCAGAACAGCCCTCCCAGCCTCATCCAGCTTCACCTCGGGCAGGTGGAAGTGGTCCAGGCAATGAGTTCATGCACCGCAGCATGGAGTTGTGAGGGGATTCTAAGTAGCACCAAGAGCTGCCCAGCATGGACTGTCCTCTTGGCTCCACCCTGCCTTCCTCACCACAGCCCCACTTCCCTCTGCCAAAACAAGGGGTCCATCCACCCCTCCATCCAGCTCCTGGAGGGCTTGTTGCACTGCAATCTTATGGGCACTGTGCTGTCTGCGCATAGGGCAGGATGGCTGAGCCAATGCACAGACTTCATGGCGCCTATGGATGTTTTGGAGATGGTTAATGGATAGAAAGGGTTCAGGGCCATCTCATTCCAGTCACCCTCTCACAAATCAATCAATGCGTTTGGCTCCAATTTTGTCTTCCAGTCAGGCTCAATTCAGTATTTAATGCTTTTTACATCTCCAGTGTTGCTACCGGATGTCCTTCAGGATATAAATGGCTTTTTAAAGACTCCCTTCCCTCCTGGCAAACACACTTTGCATCTCTTAGACAGCTGCAAAAAGCTGAAAACCGTGAAGTTCCCTGGTAATAGCATTTTCACGAGGGAATGGGTGAATCCTATCAAGTCCCAGCAGCAGATGGAAGAAGGTGAGGAGAATGGGGATCTCCAGGACATTTCCAAAATCTGTCCTCCTGCAAATCTTCTCTAAAACTTGACTCATGACAATGTCCTTCCTAGGCAAAAAGACCGTTATTGTCCATAACCTATGAAAAAAACAGACACGTTGCCTGTTCACTCTTTGCATCACAGTGTTCCCTGAAATTATCCGTGAGTTATGGGGCAACACTGATGTTTCTGCAACACTTGTACACCCCAGGTCACAGGGCAGGCTTGTAGGGCTCTCTGTAAATTTTCCCAGGCTCCTGGGTTGAGGACAGTCCTCTTGGCTCCCCCCACAACCCATCTAATACTCAACTTACAGGGTATGCTAGTCTGTAATGCTGGAGCTTTAGTACAGCTTCACCAGCATGGACTTCAGAAGATGAAAGGAACAGCCCTCTCCTAAGCTTACCCAAATAGGCACTTGGCCTATTTTACTTGGAATTGAATGAATCTAAATCCAAGAATTGCATGGAAGGCTATTCCATGCATTTCCCAGGTCCATCTCATTACTCTGTCACTTGGAAGACTCCAAGATCTCATCACTGGCCCAAGACCCGTTACAGTAATTTTTTCCAGGCTCGTTACAATGTCTGCCAAGATCATAAGCCTCTTATTTACGTACAGCATGCTGGGGAGTTGACTCTGTGCTTGGTGAATCCAACAGCCTTGTCTCAAAGGGGAGTGTGGGCAGAACTTGGGGCTGGGTACCAGGATGAAGAGTAGGGTGACAGGTGGCTGTGCCCTCCTCTGCCCTATAAGCGGTATGCATGGTTTTGTGAAGCCACTGCATCCCAGTGAACCTGCCTGAGGACAGGGTGCACTGCCAGCATCCCAGCCATTTGCCAGGCCAGCCCTGGTGCCTCTTCTCAGCCCTTCTCTTTGGCAAACTCCTCAGCTGTCAGTTCTCTCCCTGCTATCCTCCCCCTGCTCTCTGCCAGCCTGGACAAGCCCTTCTGGTGGCAAACACACACCTTGAGACTCAGACCAGTGGGCAACTGGCCAAACCACCCTTCAGGAACAGAGTTTACCCTTGCATGACTCAAGTCCTCCCTCTTGTCCAGTGCATTCACCTGCCAGCACTGGAGAGAAGCATCCCACAGGGAAACCCCTTTGGAAAAGAGGTATTGGGGTCCCAGCTGGTGTTGCTCAGCACCTGCACTTTGCTGTTGAGCGCCCTAGTTTCTTCTCAGGTGTCGTGAGTGGATGAATCCATAGAGCAGCACTTGAAAAATCAACACATCTTTGAAAGGACCCTACAGGTCAGTTGACCCACCTTAGACCTCTCTGGCCACTCCTCACCCTCCAGTTTCAGCACAGACCTGCATCAGGACACCCTAAGCCTGATTCCTTCTATGCTCAGCCTAAACTCTCTGCCTTGACTCTGTAAGTCATTCAACTTGCAGCCGTGTGGGAGGGTATATATGTACATTCATTAACACTTCCATTATGCCCTGTGGTTTGGCAGGTGGTGCTGCATTATGGATTTAAACAGTGCCAGCAAGCGAGTCTACAGCACTTCACTGGATTAGCATGCTATGGGAAATCATATCTCACAAGTGTTTTGCACTCTAGTGAAGCACCTCCGATGAACGATGCAACAGCAGGGCTCCAACAACCACTACCTCTGTGCAATCACATCAGAAATTCACTTACAATTCCAGGGAAAGATAAACCCCCTCAAAACTCACATTACCATTTGGTGGGGGAAAAAAAAAAAAAAAGGAAAAAAAAGGCAACAGCAGACTCCCTTGACAGTTAAAGAGAGAGGGACACCCTCCACTGCCTATAAACTGGATCTAGCATTCACATGGAGAAACACATCACACACAGTTATACCCATTTCAGAGGTCAGCTTTTAAGGTACCAGGCTCCCAGCACCCCATGCCAAAGATGATGCTTTCTGTCTTATTATCAGACTGGCACTGACAGATTTGCAAAAACTTCAAACTCCCTGAGAGGATGCTATCCTGGAGGGATGAAGAGATGTGCTGGGCTACAGCTGACCCTCTGAGGACCTCCCTCCCCAGAGAAATGCAGACAGTGAACACACGACTCAGTCTTGACAAAGAGGAAGGTAAGGACCTTTGACGGGACAAGAGGATAAAGCACCAGTTAAACACTGATATCACCACATTGCTCATCATTTACTCGGGCTGGACACACTAATTTTTCTTTAACTGTGAGTGATACTACAGTGCCACTGTCCATTACAGTTGTACCTGCAGTGGTACAGAGCCCTGGCTCCCACAAGAGTACAGGACTTGTGCTTTACCTGGGCAATGGGAATGGTCACTTCACAGGTAAGATTGCACAAGAACCAAATAAAGCAGAGTAATTGGACAAAATTTCTGAGTCTAGACTGTTGAGTTAAATCAAGAGCTACCTTCAAAGGAGAATATCTGGTCCTTGATTAGCTCTTCCAGAGCATTGCTTTGGTTTAATTACTCTGCTCTCCTATTTGAGCATATTTCCTTGCTCAGATTCTTCTGAGTTTCAATCTCCTACAGACCTTAACTGAGAAGTTCCAAAGAAACATTTGGGTTCTGCCATAAGAGCCCAGAAAGATCCATTTTTAACTTCCATCCACCACACAGCTCTGACGTATAGCTATACTGCTGAAAAGTTGCAACTGAGTCAAGACATCAAGGTCTTTCCTTAAAAATAGCCAGATGCTGCATTCTGTTTCTCTAACCTTAGGGTAGATCTCATGTCATTCCTATGCATGCCATTATATTTTAAACACCAAGCAAAGAGATGTTTACCTTAGTCTTGGCAATTCAGGTAAATCTCTCATTTGCACCATATGTTACATACCAGACTCAAAAAAAGAGCAAGAAATTTGGATTTGGCCATTCTTTGTCCTACTGGGATGTCCGCAAGGGACATGAGGAGCTCCACGTAAGGGTCCTTCTCTTATGCTTCACCACTTTCGATGACACTTCAAACGTAAAATTTTAACTGAAACATAACTACAGATATTGTTACTTTATCTTGACCTAGTGAGTTATAATACAATATGGGATGGTTTACCCCGATGGCGTCTTGACATGTCTGTGCATATAAAAATATCTCTATTAAAAGCACAGATAGAAACAGCATGGATCACAGCCACTTGAAAAAAAAAAAATAAAATAAAGCCCCAAAGCACTATGGGCTGGTAAGGGACAAGATTACTTTCATCCTGCCACAGCATGTTTCAATTTAACCACTGCATCTCTCAGCACTTTTGGTTCGTATTCTTTTACCACACATAACACAAGTCTGGTATACGCCCAGCCTTAGGAAGGGGAAATGGTATTTTGGGTCACCAGTTCCACCCACAGTGTCCACCCACCCCTCCAATCAGAAAAGGCTTTTGAAGTGCACCAGTCCCTAACAGGAGCCAGAACACATTAGCCTGGGGTCAGGAGGGCTTGGGGAACCAGAGTGCTCCTGAGGCTGGGAGACGTTTTAGGAGTTTGGTGGGGCCAAGAGGCTTTATCAGCAAGTCCCTCACCTCCTGCCGCCCATGAAGGTCCCCTGCCCAGGGCTGTCTGCACTTCTGCCCCAACCATGGACACTAGCAGGCACGTCCTCAGCTCTTTCATCACTGCCGTGAAGGTGACACCTCCACTCACTGCCAGAGTTCAGCAGTCCTTCACTGCTCTGGCTGAGGCGACTCCTCTTTGTCCCTTTCCACCTCTCAGCTAGGCCAGTCCACCTCTTGACGAGTCTTTCCAAGCCCACATGAACTGCAACTACTGTTACTTTGTTCTATTCCCTTTTACCCCAAACCAGAGAAGGCAATCTGACCTCCAAACCATCCAAGTGCTCCCACGTTTTGGGCAGCAAAAGGATTTATTTTCATGCTATACAAAACCAAACAGATGTTTCGACGCAGGATATGCCCGAAAATGCAATTTTTCTCCTTTGCTTCAACAACCTAGCACTTATTTCCATATTCTTGTGAGATTGGTATGTAAACAACAGGGAGCGACTTGCTGTGCTTGGGAGACCTTAAAATAAGAGTCTTATTTCTCTGTCCTCCTGGATCCAGTAAGTCATCCTCCTGAGGTTTGAAATGTTTCTGAAACTCATAATTTAAAAGTCCAAGGAATAAAATGGGGTTGCTGGAAATCTTTTCCAACAGAAAAGTAGATTGAAACTATTCTGTTATTTAATAATTCAAATCCCAGATGCTTAATTAAACAGAATTTCTACATTGCAAAAAGAATAAGGAATTTTATATTCTCTTAGCTAACTTTGCTGATTAACATAGAAGCCTTTTCTTACTCTGCAGTTGTTTAGTCCAAGTCAAACTTTTGAAGACAGACCTAATACTCCACAGTTAAATCTCATGTAACAAAACCCTTGCAGCATACAGGACTGAGGTGATGCAGCAGCTTGTCAGCATCTTTGTGCATTGTGGAGCCATTCTGTAGGATGTGCAGAGGAAGTGATGCTCAGCAGAGCATCTTAACAGAACATTCAGTATCTCTTCAGACCAGCCCAAACCTCAAGAAAAGCAAATGGTTGCTCAGTTCCTCATGCCTGCCATTTCACCTGTTTGCAGATCAGATCTGAAAGCATCCACAGCATGGGGAGGAAATAGAGAAGTCTCTCACCAAGCGCTCTGCCCTTGAGCTACAAAATATTTTCTGAGGGAAGTGCTGCAAGCGTTCATTCAAGCCCACCTCGCTGCTATAGCTCATCATGACCTTTGGACTTTTGGACTTAAATTCAGAGCCATGATCCTTCACCACCAAGGTCTCTTCAGGTGGAAGTGAAGTGCACAGGATGGGCGATACCTGCCTTGACAGCTATGTCAGACATGGGCAGGTACCTTAACAGTGAGGCCACACACTACTTCGAGAGCTGCAATGGCAGTACCTGACATTGCACTGTTAGTTCAAAAAAGCAATTCACAACAGCTTAGGGTTTTTCCCAGAGCACTGGGGTGTGACTCCTTCTGCTCCAAGGTTAGTTAGGGATTCTTGTCCTCACGAAACACCAGCAGCCACCAAACCAGCCTCAGTCTGCAACTGCAGCTCAGCAGCAAGAACAACTGAGACAAAAGGATTCCTTCAGTGATCTCCCCTTTCCCAGTTCATCACCACATAGCACAAGTTCTGTGAATATCCTTCGTGACTCTTCTGGGATTGAGCGCTTGGTACTGAACAATTTCTTCCAAAGTTCCTACTTGGCAAGTGTTGCACTTAGACTGGTGGCATTAATACTTCCATACCAAGTATTACACAAGACATCAGCTACATATTTTCTGAAGATCACAATCTTTACTAAATTGCCAGCTGTCTATGCAGACCACTCATGAGCTATCTGGGTATGCTAAGTACAGATGACAGACCCGATAACAGTGTCTGGATGTGACCAAGAGATTAAATTCCATTTGCATCCCATTACTTTTTGTCATTTCAGAGTCTTTCTGTGCTTGTATCACATCATCTAAATGTTTTTTTTAGAGTTCCCATATCTGGAGACATGCTACAAGGGGTGTTTTCGTAGCCAGTTCAAGTAAAAAACTGGATGGGATTCCCACTACACCAATGTCCATTAACATCCTTTTAACCTGAGCTGGGTGGGTCTTTGTTCCAGCTACTGTCTATCACACTCACCATTAGGCTTTGTGCTTCCAGCAATGCAAATAGCAGATCCCTATTCAAAAGCTATTCAAGCCCTCTTACATTTGCAACATGAGCAAGAATTTGTTTCCACCAACCAGAACACCCCTTACACTGGAAAACAGAACAGGCTGCAATAGTGTACCACTCAAAAATACATCGAAGGAAGCTTAAACATGCTCATTTTCATGCTGATATGACCAAGTCTTAAAAATATCCAAATCCTAAGAAAACAACCAAAAACAGTCCAATAAAGCTGAAGATTTCACTTTAATATTATTTTCTGTTCACTTCAAAAACTCCTCCTTTCAATAAGTGGACAAAACAGAGACGATGCAGAGCCCCTTGCTGGTGCCAAATCTGAGTTTTTCAGGCACATGGCGCTGTCAGGGTTTGTTCACAGAGAGTCCATCTCCATACTCTGTTGTTGGCTCACCCAGCAGTGAAATCTGGTCCCAGTCCTTCTTTTACCTGTGACAGGAGCTGAGCCACACTGACACTTGGAAAGCTTTATTCACTGGCACTCTCAAATAGATCACTATTTCATGAAGGAACTTTTAAATAAAACAAGCACCAACTTGTGCTTCAAGTCAAGTGTCCCTGGCTCTGAAAAGAAAGCTCCATCAGCTTGTGCCACAGCAGACCCCAATGTTACATCTCCTTGGCACTGTAGCTCTTGTGGAGGAGCAGGAGAAGCTAACACATGCCCAGGCTCTGCCTGCTTCCACTCAGGATGCAGGTACCCATTCCTGCAGTGCTGCAGGCATGGCCCAAGAGGAGCACTGACATCCCTCCCCTGGCTGTGACCCAGGTGTGCCAGGTGTGGCAGCGCAGTAACCCCTGGGAGGTAGTCAAGCTTCTGCCCAAGCCCAGGGAATTCAACAGCACTGAGCACTTCCAAGTTTTCCAAGAAGAGTATTTCACTGTAACCAACACATGGTACATGATATGGGCCCCAAGCGAGGCACAACAGGACTTACAGCTGACTTCAGTGGGCTTTAGTTTGATCTGTAAATCCCCTAGACACTTCCCAAGAATGTTGCTCAACTCCTGCTGCCTTCAGCCTGACAAGAAGTAGACATAAATACTAAGCATTAGCATAGTTCCCCATGACTCATTTTTTCTCCCTTTTAAATATAGCATCCTATAAACTTGGATACATTCTGAGCAGTAAAACTCATATTGTTGCTGTTCACCATGCAACCAAAACACAAAATTCCTCCTGCCAGCTTTGGACAGCTTCCTCTCCTAAACCCACTGGTGCCCCTCATAAGGCAGAGATGGAATAGTGGTGGCTCTCCTCCCGCAGGGAGCCCAGGCAGCACAGAGACATAGCACAGTGACAGCAAATGTGGAGCTGGGCAGAAGGCTCCATCATCGGGCCAGCCACTCATATCAACTTTATTAAGAAGAGCAGAGCTGGCTCTGGGCACAGAAAGAGCAGGGATTTGCCCAGAGAAACATAGTTTCACTAGCTGAGAAGCAGCCTGTGCCAGCATTGGGGAAGCCAGATTCACTGAAGTGGGGGTGGCAGCGACATCTCTAGCTGGGAGATGCTCCCCATTCCTCATCTTCCTCCAGACATACATCATCTTCCTCCGTCCATCACCAGGCTTGAGCCTTCTTCCTTAGAAAAGCCAAAGTCCACATGGTCTAGCCAAGCAAATACCCCCTTGGTGCCTCAGAAACACCAAGGAAGAACCTGATGGGAAAAACATGGACCAGAGCTTGTTGGTTTCCGTGAGAATTGAGACCTTGTTTTAGCACTGTCCTGCCTGTCCTGCTGCAGACTCTCCTGTGTGATCAAATCCTGTGTGCTGTGTTTAGCTTTACTGAATACTTCAGTTCTCCAGCTGTGCAAGTGAGATAAGTCACAGGTCCCTATCTCACAGGTATGTTGCAAAATAAATATGTTTTGCATTACAAGTGTTACAGGAATGCTTTAAAAATTGCACAAGTATCAAGACTAATCCATCACTGCTCAAAAAGAACACTAGGATTAACAGCAAATTGAAGTCTTACCTATACAAACAGAGCATGCAAGACTGTTTTCTTAGTTTATCTGTTTCTTCTGATAACCATATTTGCTCCGGTTCCAGTCACAAGTTGTTCGAATTCAGTGCACTAAATCCTGTCTGGAGAAATGTATGTTTTGCTCTGTCTACAGCGATAGCTGAGACATCAGTCATCCTCTCAGCTGTCCTAAAGACATAGCTGAAAATGCATGACCAAATTCATCCTGCTGTCAGGTGACTGAAAAGTACATTTTTACCTCCTGGACCTCTCTATTAAGATTATCCAACAGACTTTACTTACCACAGTATTTTTCTAATTGTTTCTTCAACGTTCTTGTTTAATATCTGAAATTAGTTGAGTGGTAGAGCAGTTACTCTCATTCTGGAAGCTAGCATTTTTAAAGACAAGATAAACAGAAGCTTTTTCTTAAAACTTTCAAGAGTATGTGTAGCTTAAAAAGCTGATTCCTGCTTAAAATGATGACTAAGACTCTTAGGAATCTGACTCTCAAAGTCACACAGGTAGTTTTGAATATGTTACCCTTTTAGAGTAATTATGCCATCAAAGTTCCAGTCAAAAGCTGATGAGCATTACTAATATATGCTGGTGAGAAAGCCTGTACATGAAAGACCTTCTTAGTTTATTTACACTACAGTAAGTCAGAAAGCACACCAAGACTTATTTTCACATACAAGAGTAACAGACCTGACGGCAGGAGACACTTAACCAAGTTATAGGCCACAGCTTGAGTAGGTTTACTGTAAACTGATGCAGTTGTACCTGTTTTCACTGGAGGTGATGGAAACTTGGAGCAGCTGTTTGATCTTCAGTGGACTAACACCACTCACTACATAAACCAGTCTGGCCCATGACTTGAATCCTTACAAGTCACCATTCAGATACAAAATAGTCCCCAGGAAGTCCTCAGTGACATTCATGTCTAGACCAGGAACTAGGTAGATACAGTCAAGAGAAGGGATGAGGATACAATAAGCCAGTTTTACCACCCCACATAAAGTTATATATTTGGTACAACATTCTTTCCAGAAGCAGACCTTCTCAAAGAGAAGGCAAGACAGGCATTATGTTACCTGGGAGAACAGTGAAGGAGTGTCACCAACTTTTTAAGCTGATCTATAGTAGAAGATGAAAGTACAAGAAAGTAGTTCAAGGTTTTAATCTTAAGCCTATCAATGGCAAATGAGACTTGGTTAAAAGTTAATAAAAACTTGTAGAAGCACTGAGCATTTCTGCTGGTCAGTTCTGGCCAGAAGAGAATCAGGAAGGGGAATCCCATACCAGTGTGCCTCAGATACTTAGATGCCTTACAAAGTACCTCAGCATTTGCTATATTTATGCTCCCAACACACCCCACAAAGAAGTAACTTCCACTAACCCATTTTAAAAAGGAGAAAAGTAGATTCAGTGACAGGCAGATTCACTAGTATCTGTAAGAGTTGCTGACCTAAGCCTACCCACCTCAGGCCAGTCTGTGACAGAGAGGGTACTTGGGGGCAGGTTTCCCATCTCTTCAGCTAGGTCCAGCAATTGGGCTGGTCTCTGAGATGGAACCTATATGTCTGAGAAGCACTAAGCACTACTTACTGAAAAACTAGTGTCTGAAGCAGTAAAATTGCAGGAGAGTCAGTAATAAGTACCACAAGTAGTATAAGTACAGCAAACTACTTATAAATATTAACTTCCCCACCCCTGCCCCTACCTCTTCCCTCAATCAGTATTTCAGGAGACATATTTCTGTACAATTATTTCATCATCTAAGAACAGGTGGCCAGTTTGCCATATCTCTTGGCAAGATTTCCATACATATTACTCCTCCGTTGACATTTTCTCACAGACACATGCAGGGATGAGCAACTGCTCCACTACATTCTCAAATAGAGAATAAGAGAGTTATAAATCTCAAAAGAATGAGTATGCCAAAAAAATCAGCATCTGAAGTTACAGCTGTTCATTTCTCCTCTGTTCAGGAAGAGCCAGTTTTGGCTTATTGCAGATGTTATTGAAGTTGATGGACTTGCTGTAGATTTACTTTGGATACAAACACTCAGGATGTGACCCACTGGAGCGCTTTGTTTCCCCATGGAGAAAAATATAGCCAGTGACATTCAAGTGGAAGAGGAAGGTTATTCTCCCCTTCCCACTAAGTATCTTCTGTCAAATACCTCTGTAAACAACAACAGGAGAAAGAAGCAACAACTCCACCAAGGAATGGGCTAATGTTCCTCCCATCTGCCAGTCCCAAGCTCGTTCTGTTCTCACTTGGACCAAGTCCTCTCAATCCTTCATTAAACTTGGGTGCCTTATACACCAAAAATAACAGCATAATTGATCTTTGAAAGGTCACTTTTAAGAGACATTTCCATATCCATATCCTTTAGCGCCACTTCTCTTCCTCAGCCCTGTCTCGGAAGCCTGAAAATTAATTCCCTGTTTTTCATACAGAATTGGTCCCCTTAACCCTGATCTACTTATTTATGACAGTAAAAGCTTATGCAAACACCACCACCATGCAAAAATGCTCCCCTTTTCATTCCTGTGGATTCATGTTAATATTCTCCACCTCCAGAGTCTGAAGTACTCTGCACTGAGGGCTGCACATTCCCATCCTAAGGAGCAATCCCTCCTGCCTCCACATCTGCAGGTAAGAGAGGTAAGGGGATGAGCAGTCATGGAGAAGTTAAAATGCTGAGGCAAAAGCAGCTCCACAAGGCATAGGGGCACAGCACCCCAGTGGAGGCCCCACTGCAAAGGCTGAGCGAGTCTGAAGCGAGGAGCCACCAGGAGTGACAGCGTGGCTGAAGCAGTGACAACCAAACCAGGTAAAACCAAATTATTAAGACTGGTCCAGCTGAAGCCTGGAGCCTAAAACTTTCATAGGGCAGAGTGATTCATCCTAATCAGCTGACTCACCTGGAGCCAGAAGGTCAGTAGGGATGCCAGGGTTGGCAGTTGTGGTAGAGGTTCTTGGCTTGAATCCATCCACAAAAAATATTTCCCACCCAAAGAAGATAAAAATGAACGGGCAGAAATGAACGAAGCCAAACAGCTTTAGTCAAGGAGCTGTCCAGAATTAAGGACAGAAGGGAGTAGAGTTTCTGCCCCAGTGGTCTCAACAGTGAAACACCACCAGGAGCACATGGTGCAAGCTAAAGGGCCATGGAGGTCCCAGGTACAGGACACTGCTTCTGCTTGCAGTTAAAGAAGAGCCCACAGAAGAAACCAGAGCATAATGTCAACAATAATGAATCATCACATCCATTTTTCCTATATGCACCTGCTCTTACACTGCCAGCATGTACCACTTTGCCAATGACAACACCAGCTCACACATAGGACTCATCCTCCTCCTTCCAGTCCCCAAATTCCATGTCTCTGCCAGTGCCAAAAAAATCTGTGAGGAGATGGAAGGAAATCCTCTCTAGACACCAGATGACAGAGTTTTATTCCTCCTTAGTGTTAGCCTCAGGCCCCATTTAAGGAAAAAAACACTCAATGCAACATATACAAAAAACTCCCCTCAATGAAGAAGGCAGGTTTAGTTTCTGCAATTCTTAGTTCCAGCTTGTGGAAACACCCACCAAAAACTTCAATAAATAGAACTGCCTCTCACATCATTTCTGAAAACTTATGCTGGACCAGCTCCGACCCTAGTGCAGCTGCTCTGGTTTGGGAGTCGTGCTGGTGGGGTGTTTGGCCCTCTGCATTCTGGGCTATGTGCTTTATCATACAGGATATGTCCTGGAATGGAGGAGCAAAATCAAAGAAAGACAAATTGATGCAGAACTATAATATGAAGAACACCTGTTTTTCTATATACACTATTATTTTTAAGGAGATGCTGTCAGCTTTGTATTTTCAGACTCAAGTATACAGAAATAGATTCTACCTCTCTTAAGCAGTTCAAAGCTATACTACAGAGAGGTGGTTTTTTTAAAGCTATTACTTCATAATTTCTTTGCCACACCGCTTGTTCTCTCTTATCTGTCTCCTAGCCTTCTTAATTTAATAGACCCTGTTCTTGCAAAGCTCTTTACAAATTCAGAGCAACAGAAAAAACCTATCTTAAAGAAAAATGACAGTTTTAGGCCTTTGAAATGCATCTCTCTCATGCAGAACAAGCCTGAGCTAACCAGATAATTTCACAGTGAAAATTCAGAAAGCAGATCTACAGCCAGGTCTGACCATAAAGTTGATGTGCTTTTCTTAGTACCAACTACTGCATGAACAACAGTTTCCAGGTAAGACATACACAGAACATTTCCAGTCAACAGCATCCCTTCAAGCCTGCCACCAAGCTCTGAACTTAGATGACTTAAGCTACCTGAGGAGTTGGTGGGTTAGATTTTCATATTTCTGTAACACTACTATAGAACAGTGCCAGCTGACAGTGCTGAAGGGCTGCAGTTCCCTGTGCTGGGAAAAACCTCACACCGGGGTCAGGACTCCACTGTGTGCTTTGCTCTTCTAACAAAAGCCCAGCCTGACCTGCCGGTGTGAAGTCCCAATTTGTTGCCTAACAGTGATCAGCTCGACAGGCAAGGTCACTGGAGCAGCGAAGTGCAGGATGCTTGAGACTGGTCCACCCGAGGTCTAACACTTAACTTGCTCTTCAGCTTGCAGCCACCTCGGCTGCATCTTAGTTTCTCTGTCTAGGAAGCAGTTCTTTCTACACTGTTTGTAGGGCTCTTGAGCCGTTGATTAAAACAAATAAACAAAAAAGCTACAAGTTTTCTTTCTAATCCCCAGCAATCCCAACCACAAGAGCTGAAAAATCCTTGTCCTTCAACTGTGGTTCAGTTTGTTTTCTTAAAGCAGAAAGTAAAAAAGTAAAGTAAAAGTAAAGTAAAACCAGGAAAAAACCTCCTTCTCTCCTTGTTTCTTCGTAATTGAAGATAGCATCTCTATCTTTCTTCTAAAAGTCTAGCAAACAACTCAGACACGTGAATATAGAAGCTTTCACAAAGTATTCAGTTGTCCAAGAGCAGTTTTAATGCAAGATAAGAAACCTCGCCATACCCAGATCAGATCAGAACACACATGGGGTAGGAAAGTAAAACATTATCGTAGCTCTCAATCTGTGGCGGGGGGGAGAACACCCCTGACACAAGCAAAATCCTAACAAACTCTCAATTTACAAAGACCTTCCATTACACAGCGTAACTCAGAGCGACCCCTCTCCTCAGCCGGCACACCCAGAAGACACGGACCCCACAGCATTCCGAGCACTGCGCCACGCACTCCCTTTTCTTCCCAGCGTTCGGCAGGGAAGGGAAGCCCCCGGGGCCCGCAGCCCACCCGCCGCACGGAGCCCCCGTACCGTCCGTCCCGCGTCCGGCGCTGCTGCGAGCGGCAGCTCCGCGGCCACGGCCGGCGACAGCCCTTCCTTCGCCACACCGAGCCCCGGCCAGGGAAAGCGGCGGTGCCCGGGGCGCGCTCCTGCCGGCCCGGGGGCTCATGCCAGCGCGGGGCGCCGCATTTCGACAGGAACCGCTGTGGGGAGAGGAAGGGAGAGGAGGCGAGGGGAAAGCCCCGCCGCAGTCACCGCCGGGTGTCACGGCGGTCCCGCCC
>VZRE01011274.1:0-47383 GCA_013396775.1 Cephalopterus ornatus | reverse complement strand
GGGGCGGCTCCCGGGGGGCCCGGGCCCGCCGACCCCCGGCGCAGCAATGGGCCCGTCCGCCGCCGCCGCCGCGTTAAGGTGGAACCGCGGGGCGGGAGCGGCCGCGGCACCTTAAGCCGCTGGGGCCGGTGCTCGGCCCGGCTCTCTCCGCCCGGCACCCCCGGCCCCGCGGGGCTGTGGCTAGGGGAGAGCGGAGCCACCCTCCGGGCCGTGGGGGTCTGTGCCGCCGCCAGGAAGCGAGGAGGAGGAGAGTGAACAGCCGGTTCTCTGCCTGATGGACGGGGCAGCAGCCGGAGGGCACGGGATGATACCAACGCCGTTCGTGCCACATAAGCACAGCACACACCGAGCCTTTGAGAACCAGCTGCTATACGCGCACCAGCCCTACTCCCACCACATTCCCCCCTCCCGCCAAGCCTCTTCGACTTTTATGGCAATAACACAATTTGTGTTTAATACACCGGAGCTTATACTAGGTGAGATTCTGAGAACACGTGTGCAGTGGTTACTTTTCCTACTTCTCCTTTGTGCTCTTGGCTGGCACTGGGAGACAGAACTAAAGCATCACTTCACATCTCACCTGCAGGCTCCTTTGCCACCTTGCATCTTGCAGCAGAGAGGAGCAAAAGCCCTGCTCCCGCATGGGCATGCACTCATTGACACATGCTGCCCTCACAGAGGAGGCTGGCAATGCCCATGTGGGAATAATCCATGGCAGTAAGGATGGGCCGGGCTGGCTGTGCCCGTGCCCTACCATTAAATTATCTTGGGCACAACCCTGCAGGGTGCTCAGGGACATGCCAAGAGCCCAGAGCATCTCAGAGGGCTACATTTAGTCACCTGCTGATTTTCCTTACTGGGTCAGGGCTTACCTCCCTGCTGGCATGCACAGAAAAGGTACATTCGAAATGGTTCTTAAACACAAGTGAACAGCCTCAGCTCCCCTCCTGTGCCAAATTAGCATTATGTGCACTCTAGTGCTCCCACAAAAGGTCTACCCAAGGCAGTCTGGTCCCATGCCGCAGCACGGATGAAACAAGACAGCCTCCATGCTGTCTTGCCCACATAAGTAAGAGGCAGAGAGGAGCACACTGCCATTTCACAAACAAGATACACGAGTGTCTGCCTCAAAATTTGCATTGGTCCAGCGGCATGGAGAGGGAGCAGACCCACAGCAAGCTACCATAGCACACCTGGCGGTGACCCCCATGACTGCTCACCGTGCAAATTCACCACGAATCTCACCCCATTGGGAGACATAGGAGAAGTGCCCAGGAGGACCCCCACAGGCTTTCCCAACCAAAGAGCGGGATAGAAATGTTTTTTTCACATGAATCAAAGCTGGGTCTGTAAGACATGTGTTTGTCAACAACAGTCACATATTTGCACTTGAATTTGATGTGAAACTCAGCTTCTCTGTTGGCTACAAATTTTCTTTCTAGTACAAAACAGTCTCCTCAGCTTGCCAGGGCAGACTGGGATGGAGGGGGATTTCCCAGGGCAGTGCAGCCATGGAGGTGACTGATTACAAGGAATCTGGTTTTTGCTATCAGCACATCTTGCCACCAGTGAGGGCAGAACTGGCAAAGCTGCACACAGCAGGTCATTTATACACCCTTGAAGTGTATAAATGTTCTCACTAACTGCTGTGGGGACAGCAGTCCTGGGACTGGTAGGGCAAAAATTTCAGGTTTAGATCTTTAAATCTGAGCATCTTTGTATTTGGGCATCTTAAACAGATTGCCCTTCAGAGCAGGCACATTTCTACTTCTGTGGAGATAACTGCATTTGCAAACCAAGCCCAATATTCAGACACCCAAAAGCCCAAATTTGAAAATCTCTGATGCATTTCATACCAAAGTTTGTAACATTTGAGAGGAGAAGCCCATGGCCTGGTTCCTGCATGTCCAGTATCCAGGCTGTTCGTCAGTTCTCAGTAGCCTTCCTGTCCATAAGAAATACTATAAAGTTATGTAAGGAGGAAAGCCAGAAAGTCCTCTTTCAATTCCAGCCAGTATCTGGAGCAGCATTAAATTTCTTGTAGTGTGTATTCATTAACAACATTGCTAAAGGGGAATTGCTGCTGTGGTTGAGCGCTTATACAATAGAACTCCTATTTAAGTGCATTTTTGTATCCTGCTGAGTCACCCCAAGGAGCCCTCAAACAAAACATCACGTTCAGTTTGACAGCAGAGGCAGAGGCATGAAGAACTTCCCCTTTACCAGCCCTCCCTGGGGGGATGTGAGTGCAGGATGGGCGATGCTTCAGACTGCGGAACCAAATGCAAAGCTAAAAGAAAAGAGTGTCTTAAAATTTCAGCCAACATTTCCCCCTGTACAGATTGAAGCACATGACATTTCCAGTCTGTTTCAGCTTCAGTGAATAGATTAAAGTGACCATACAGTCTCTAAACTGCTCAGGTCACATTGTACTTCAGGCAAGCTCCCTCTAAATCAGAGGACACATTATTTATGTAGTATAATATTTCACTATTAGGTCTAAATGAATGTGGCTGTTTATTATCCCATATTAAAGCTGAGTGGGTTAGTACAGCATGAGCCTCTTGGCTTGTTTTGCTGCCAGCTGCCTTTCGGGCTGCTGGGGACGCTTCCCTTGCCCCAGGTCTTCAGTGGGCAGCTGCAAGCACAAGGACTTGCACAGCACCACAGCAAGACAGGGACTGTTTGCACCAAAAAAAGTAGTGTTTTCTCCGCAGGAACAGTACAACAGGTAGGATTTTTGTCTGTACAAGCTCCTGCCAGTGCCACATCCCTGCAGGGAAGTCAGAAGACAGAGTTGGGGTTTGAGAGGATGCGGTGGCTGTCACATGAGCTAACCCAAGGTGCTGCTGGCAACACTACCTGGAGCTGACATCACTGGGCTGTGCTGGAGCGGGAGCTCTACCTGGCTGCACCCTGCAGAGTTGTATGCACCATTCTGCACTGTGTCAGATCTTGCTTAGAGGACAGCCCCACAGGCTTGACCCTTGGTGTTGGATTTGGAGAAGAGCACAAGGAGACCAAAGCCTGAGTGCTGTCTGATGGTTCAGTCTCAAATGAGCTGCGGAGGAAAAAGTTAAGGTGCTCCTACCACTGCTAATTGGCTCCAAATCTGAAAGAAACCAATATGGTAGCTTTGCTGCCGCTGTAAGTACAGTTGGACAGAGGTAGCAGATCACTCCTTCCAGGTATGGATGGGCAGTATTGCTGTGCATCTATGGACTAGGAACAATGAAGCTGTAAAATAGACAGCTTTAACAGCTGCGATTGATTTCACTGAATTTCTCTGGTGCTTGGAACAGACCACGGTAAAGCTACTTAGCAGTAGAGGACATCTAGTGATATTCACATGCAACTACACAAACGTGATAAAAGTTCACGTGTGACTGCTTCAGAGCCAGGGTGGCTAGAAACTGGACATGGTGTGGCTCTAACAGCTTCAGGAGAGCTGGGACAGGCTGACCATGAGCACCCTCTATAAACAGGTCACAAAGGAAAAACCTCCTGAAAGGCTTTATGCATAGAGAACATGCAGTGAGGGCACAGAGAAGAAGCTCAGGGGAACTGGTGGTGCTGCACATTTTAAGAAGGAGACATTACAAGGAAGTTTAGTGCTTTTATTTCTACAGCAAAGACCATGTAAGCAGGGATACAGAGAATAACATCAGTCATTTTCTTTCCGGAGTCTTTTATCTTATCTCAATTTGCCTTTCATGTGACTCATCCTGAGCACATGCTTCAAAATCAAGATATTTTTTCTCATCTAGTACAAAAGATCAACCCTTTCTTCATACCCTTTTGCAGCCTACTGCTCTCTGTTCTAGAAAGGATGCATAGATTACTTCACTCCTCCAGGTTATTTATAACAGGGGATTCTCTAGAAATATTTTTCAGGACATATTCCAGGCCTATGATGAGGAATTTGGCTGCAAAACAAAGAGACTGCCAATTTGGTTTCTAGAAAGGCAAGGATCAGCAGAGCTTTATAAAAGAAAACACTTCCCTAGGGAAATAGACTCGTTTTATCTGACACTTCCCTTGAATGGAATTATTCCCATTAAGATCACCATTAATTTAGGAGTAGGGGCTTCACATTTGAGGTCTCACCATCTTGCACTTATTTCCATGTCAGCTGCACTCAGTCTACAAGTTTTGAGGAAAGGTGAGACTTTATTAGTCCTAATAAAACACAAGGGAATTAAGTTTCTGCTGGCCAGATTAGAGCCTTGGAAATAGCTGTGCAAATCTAAAGAAGGCAAGTTTGTGGCTTAGCTGCCCAAACTGGCTTCAGCTCAGCAAACAGGGCTATTAAACGATGGCAGCAGACCAGACAACACTGATGGGTGCAAGCAGAGAATGACCACAGCATCAGTTGCCAGACAAGACTTTATCTCTTACAGACTTCTCTGGGCTGAATTACATGCTGAAGGCCTGATCCTGGTCACTCTTGCAATGAGAACTGAGTATGAATCTGGTGTACAGAGATATCTACTCAAAATGCAAAGGGTGATGTTGAAAGGCCACAGACACAGGCAAAAGAACAGAAGAAAAGGCTGTATTAGCTAACTGCAACAACTGTTGGTTCTTGTGCCCTTCATGCATTTATGTTATTTATCAATGGACTCTATATTTAGCAATCATAAGACCAGAGCATGGAGCAGCCCCAGCTCTTTGCTGGTGAAGGGGCTCTCCAGAGGGCAGCTGGTGGCTAGCAGAGACTGGCACAGCTCTGAGAGCTGCACAGTAGCTGCTCATACAAGGCAGGAGTAATTTCTCCAGCACACTGAGTCATTGTAGGAAGGAGACTGAATCTTACCCAATTTCCGAAAGCAGAACAGCTCTAAGCTCTCTTGTGATGAAACAAAAGCTGGCAGAGCACATGCTGTTATGTAGCAGGCAGGGAGGCCACTTGAGACACATTCAGGAGATCTTCATGTGAGCAGCAGTTGAAGGACACTTCAGAGGCTGAAAGCTGCTGGTGTTGAGCAGGGAAGGCACAGTGCAGCTGCTTCAGTACTGGAGAGCCACAAATTAATGTATGATGTGAATTTTAAGGCAGAGGAGATGAGGAAATCAATGATGAGACAGAAGGAGAGATAGTGCCAGATGAAGCCCAATGACGACATTTCCAGGCAATTTGTTCATGCTGCTGGGTGAGCTGCTCAGGGAGAGATGGAACAGATTAGAGATGACTGCATGTACTTTGCCCAAGAGCAAGACTGTGAGAATCACAGTTGCGAGGGCCTTGGTGACTGTGCTACTTCCATGCAGAAATATTAAAAACTGCTTCTCTTAACTACCAAAGCATTAGCTCCAGCAGATTTTACCCTTTGTGCATGTGAAAAGGCAATTACTTTCTCTCTTAGGGTTTTCATGTGAGGGATGTACAATGTTAGTCAATTACATGTTCACTCACCAGTACAGTTTGGTGAAAAAGGCAGGCTCTCGGGGGAATATGAACCTGACGGGACACATGTCAATCGGAACTGCAGCAAAATTTAGCAATGAAAATCATCGCAAATGGAAAGCGATGTGACTTTTAGCATTGTTTCAGTTTTAATGATCTCAGTTTCAAACATAGAAGAGAGCTGATATTCTTGGAGTGCTTGAGCTTTGGGCAGGTCAGTTTGTCACCACATCTGAGATGCAGCACCAGGGTGCTCTGGAGCATGCTGTGTGTTAGTCTGTGACTACAAATACAAATCAGGGAACACACACTGAGAAATTATATTTGGAGAGCTGTAGCAGCTGCAGTCAGTGGTGGCTCTGTCCTGCTATTCTCTAGAAACTTCCTACAAGTTATTTATTATTCCTAGGCTCATTTCAACCATCTTATCCAGTGACCTCCTGCAGCTTTTGGGCTGCTTCAGTATGGTTAGAACGTAGGACAGATGATCCCCCAAGAGGAGATGCAAGACAGGCTTAGCGTGGAGACTAAGAAACACAGGGCCAGAATTTCCCAGATCTCTGTCCTTGCACCTGAAGCTTATTTCTGCTCTGCTGCCAGTCAGGCCATAGATGTATGCACAAGTGCTGGATGTGGGTGCCTCTCTGTCCGCAAGCTCTGGAGTTGGCAGGGCTGCTCTGCCCTGCCAGTTACTGAGAGCAATACTTGAGCTTGTAGTGGCTGTCAAACCTACATTGGGACAGGGAACCTGCTCTTTACGTGTTCTTATTCACTTGTATACAGAGCAGAATGCTGTAAACAGAGCTATAAATACTCCTGTGCCCACTGCAAGCTCGAGGTCAGAGCAGATCAGCATAGCAATTCCTTCTGGCTTTGAAAATAAGCTATGAATCAATGCATTCATTGCAGGCTGAGTATCCCTGGAATGAGGCCGATGGTGCTGCTCCAAAACATTGCCATTCTGGGCAGGAGCACTGTAGACAACAAGGTACATGGTAGTGAACAGCACAAAGGAGGACACAAGGCAGCCAGGTCCCTAAAGCCCACCTTTGGACAGAAGTAATTCATCAGGGCATCTGGATGCCAAATCTGGAAATACCTTGTGGCTCAAGGAAATATTTATAACCCTCTGAATTGCACTGACCTGTCAGGTTACATTTTGGATCTCTCTGCTACATCTCAGCCTCCATGCTCTCCCTGTGAAACTCATTTTATAAGCTTGTAGATGAGGAAGCAGCAAAGATGAGAGGATGGGAACTGACCTGAAGGTGGAAAGCCAGACCTCAGCCCTAGGCAGGACAGCCCAATGTCACTGCCAGCACATCAATTACCACCATGCAAGCACAGAGAACTCAGTCAGGAAGACAGGATGAATCCTACTCAATATTGCCAAGAGCAAAACCTAATGCTCTTCAAATTCCTTCAAGCCCAAACTCCCTACATAAGGAAAAGACTTTGGATCCAGAATCCAGCTTTAGGTTAATCCAGCCTTAGCGAAGCATGTGAATGAAGGTCCACCCTCCCTACATCCTTTGTTGGAAATCCCTGTAGTTACAGCTAGAAGGGATGTACCCCCTGAACCCACCTTGGATGTTCCCTGAGGGGAGACAGTTCTCTGATTTCTGAGAGATAGTTTTATGTGGAAAGAACAACCACCTCCAGTAAATTCTTTTTGCTACTGGCCCAAAGACTACAGTAGCCAATGAAGCTGATAAAGGGTCTATAACACAAGTCTTACGGGGAGTGGCTGAGGGAGCTGGGGTTGTCTAGCCTGGAGAAGAGGAGGCTCAGGGGTGACCAAATTGCTCTCTACAAACTACCTGAAAGGAGGTTGTAGTAAGGTGGGGGTTGGCCTCTTCTCCTAAATAATAAGTGACTCCATGAGAGAAAATGGCCTCGAGTTGCGCCAGGGAAGGTTAAGACTGGATGTTAGGAAAAATTTCTTCACTGCTAGGGTGGTCACAGTGCTCATGAAGTGATGGAGTCACCATCCCTGGAGGTATTTAAAAGAGGTATAGATGTGGCACTTAGGAACATGTTTTAATGGTGATCTTGGCAGTGCTGGGTTAGTGGTTTGACTCAATGATCTTAAAACATCTTTTCCAATCTAAACAATTCTATGATTTTTGTAGAAAACCATTTCAGAGAGACTCTCCTGTGGAGTTTCCTTCTGATTAATATTGTTCTTCTACCCCTCCTTATCAACTTTACAAACATTTCTGTGTCTGAATAACATTTTTGGTCCACTGCCTGTTGCAATCAAAAAACTCTATCTATTGACTACTGGGACAGTCAGGCCAAGCTATTAGTGAAACATAAAAGCGTTCGAACCCCACACTACTGGGACTGTGTGTGTAAATGGCATTACTTGCCTCCTCCTGTAGTTGTTCATAGGATCAGGACATAAAGACAGCCTGTCTTTTGGAAGCCTTCCTTCCTTTAGAAGGCTGTTTACTTTTCTATCTCATAATGACAGTGAGAAATCCTTAAGGGTTTTCTAACTCCCATTGCCAGCAGAGAGCCCCAGCAGGCAAAGGCTTTGTCAGACAGCATATTAATGAAACAGAAAACATGACCTGAATTTTTATAGCTTGTACTTAGCAGGTCATTTACTTGTCATGAAAAGGGACATTTTGCATTGGTTGCCAGTAATAGCTTCAGAAAAGCAAGCACTTAGCTCTCATGTTTAATTCCCATGAGGATGAAGGGTGAGTGGAGGAGCCTCGGAGCTTCTCCCTTATCCCCATCCCACACTGGGATATTCCAACTATGCCGATCACTCTTCTAAAATTTTCTTGAAGGAACAGGGGTGCTTGTGTGACCCTGGTAGTGAAGCCTACACACAGGGCCAAGCTGTGTCCTGGATCATGACACACAAGTGTTTCTCATCCTCACACTCCATGAAGCAGCAGCCCAGTTGAGCAGCCCTTTGCAGAGCTGAGCTTGCCATTTTCTGGCTGGTCAAGTTAGCTCTCCCAGTCAGGCCTGAGTCACCAAACCCAGGCTTAAACTGTAATGCAAAAGTGCCATAGCTGTGGGGTGATTTTCACAGGCTAGAGGGTCAGGCTTTCCTCACTATGCAAGGAGAACAATGAGGCAAGCAAATGCCCTCAGAGATTAGGAAGATGTTCTTAAATGGTGTCTGCGTCCAAACTAGCTATGTACCAGCTACAAGGTACATGAGCCGGGCACAAGAGCAGTCTAGACCTCTGCCAAACTCAAATCATTAGCTGAAGTGTTGATAAGTACCTTCAGTCTCTACAGCAGGGACACAAAGGCATATTTCTCTCCTCACCTCTCCCAAGTAAAAAGTGACAGAACAAGAGGAAGTGTCCTCAAATTGCAATAGGGAAGGTTTAGATTGGATATTAGGAAAAATTTCTTCACTTAAAGGGTTGTCAAGCATTGGAAAAGGCTGTCCAAAGGAATTGTTGAGTCACCATCCCTGGAGGTATTTAAAAGAGGTGTAGATGTGGCACTTAGGGACATGATTTAGAGGTGGCCTTAGCTGTGCTGGGTTAATGATTGGACTCAATGATCTTAAAGGTCTTTTTCGACCTAAAAAATTCTAGGATGATATAAGCTTCAAATAATATAAAGGGTTGGGATGAACCTTCTCACAGGACCTTTGAGCATCTTTAGCAGCTCCTGCACTGTCTGAGAAGTGACACTTCCTCAGTGATTTCAAGTACTGCATTTTGAGTGTGCAGTATTCTTTGTGTCTCATGGAGAGACTTTAAGGTAAAAAATGTTTGTCATTTCTTTAAATGGGAAAAACTTCAGACTTCCATGGAAAACCCTAGGGACTAGGTAATCTCGGTGGTTGGTAGAGATTGCTTTGCTCTTCACCCAGTATCTCAGTGTTTTGTCTCAGCCTTGCATTTCCTGTTGTCCCTGTTGCCATAAACCTCTTCAGCACCTCCTTCTTGCTGCCTTCCATTGGCTGAGTCCCTTCCAAAGAAGCATATTAAAGACTGCTGAAAAAAAAGAAAACTGTGATATTGTTTCCAGCTCTCTAATGATTCCCTGTGTGCATATCCAATATCTTCTCCCTGTCCTTAGACCCCTTTTCTTGACACTAGGGTGTGAACATTTTTATGTTGTGCAACAGAACAGGACAGGGCAGAGTCAGACACTCCTGGAAAGGCTTGTTGAAAGGGACCTGTGGTGGTCTGTAGTCCAACCTCCTGCTCAAACTGGAAGTTACTGCCAACACTAGAGCAGTCAGCTGTGGTTTTGAGCCTGGATGAAACTGTAGTGTGTTAATTACTGCCTGCTGCACTCTCACATACATGAACTATGTGACTTTTGGTCAGCGGCAACAAAATCGGATCATGATATTATTCCATTCCTTCCTTCTGTTCCTACAGGTTACTTCTAAGTCTTGCTGTCATCTACAATCTATTATCTATTAATGAACTAAGATCATATGCCCATTTTTTTGGAGGGCTATGAAGCTAAGGGCTGGTGGTTTCATGCCCTAACCAATTAGTAGCGCTAATCACTGATTAGTAGTTCATCACTGATTGCTGAAGAGCCCTTTGCTCTGAAAGAGCCAGGTGTCAGAAAACCATCTTCACCAACAGGTGGACTCTGTCCTCAAGAGCTGAAGCAGACCAAGAATTGGTGAGGACACATGACTGCATGAGGTAGGAGTCAGGAGTGCTGACACTGCTCTAACTCTTGTAGTTCCACATACTTCATCACACATTTGTGTCTCTGATGAAAAAATCCACAAATTGGTCAGGCTGGTATGACTGATGGCTTTCACACACAAGCCATCAAACTGCCAGACCTGACCCTCTGCAGGGTCTTTAAGACCCTGGTATCCAATTTTATTCACCAGGCAGAATCATTGAATTACTGAGTGCACTCATCAGTACAGACGATTTAATAAGAGCATGAAAAAGCTACCGAGAAACAGAGATCATGACCCTGCTTCTGCTAAACCAGTTTAATTTTAAAATAAAAATCTCTAAAGGAAAATTTGAAGGGACTTGTAAACAAGACTAGTATGGCTTATCAGATTAATTACAGGACAGAGTGCATTTCAGATATTGATCTGGGTCTGGAAAGGATTTAATAAGATTAGTAAGGAGTTACTAGCACAAGATGGAGATATTCATCTAGTCCATAGCTTTGCTGAAGTCAGGGTACTTAGACTAGACAGAATTGCAGACCTTTGAAATCCCCAAGCAGAACCTACCATCTGTTTTACAAACATCAGTAAATCAAGCCTCACTGGGTAATGGGAAAAAAAAAGGCTCTTTGCCCCACTGTTTTACAGGTAGTTGATGGAAAATCTTCAAACACAGCAAATTTAAGAAGGAGACAACCTACTTGCAGCTCAGTGAATCTGGCAGGCATTAGATCATGTCACAAACAAACTGAAACTCCTCACTCATAAAAGGACTGTCTTCAAATGGAAAGTCACTAAAGTTGCCATCATGGTTGGTACGAGTTTGCTCCTTCTTCAGTGCTTCCTGAAGAGGAGTTGAGTTTGGAACAGTTTCAAAGGCAGACTAATAATTTCAGCCTGAAGAGTCACTGCTTGACCAGCATCCATGCACCACATGGAGACCTTATGGGGATGCTGTTGTGATTATGCTACTCTTCATACTTCTTCTGCTTGCTGCCAAGTTTTAATAAAAGTGAACTGTTTCTTTTCTGAAGGAAATCAATGATATGTTGCCTTAGTGAGGAAGGACTAAGCCCTTCACCCCCTATCCCCTCACTCACCAGGAGTGGGTGGTGTTTATAGAAGGCCAAACATTTTCACAAATACCTCTTTGTAAGAAGCAAAGCTGATGGTCTCAGGTTTCAGTGGAAGCCTCCTGAAGAAGGCTGCTAATGCTCTAAGAGGCTCTGTTTGAATACAGTTGCATGGACACATGGAAAGCTGCTTGCAGTGTTGAGGTTTCACCTCACCCTCAGTATATTTCCACTCTAAAATCCATTTTGATAAAGGGTGATGTTGCTTGCACATGTCTTTATATCCGAGGACATCATCTTTTGAATTATGCAACAGTTTGAGTTCCAAAGGAATAATCCAAATGGTTTGAGTACATGGGGGTGGTTTGCACTGACAAGAGGTTAATGTGATCTAAAAAAAGGCTTCAGCATGCTGCAGTAATTCAGATTGCATGCTAATTCCATCCTTGGCCTCTTCTCTGTTGAGAGTGTTTGACCAAAATTTCCAGTACTCCATATCGACCATGTACCTTTAGAAAATAGAAACTGCCAGTTCATTTCAAAACCAGCTGTCAGGTAATGTCAGTTTTTACACAGGCCTCAGCCAAGATCCAAATCAGCAAGATTAGCAATGAAAGGTTCTAAACTGGGCTGCTAGCTGGGACCTACCTATCTGTTCGCCCTCAGCTGTGCAAAGCAGTGACATAACTTGAGTGCCTGAGCACTGTTTCCTTAGCAGAGAAGCCACAGAAAAGAGCAGTCCAAGTACCATACTTGAAACATTTAAGAACTTATCATAAAAGACTGTGAGGACAGTACAGTCACTTGCAGGAAGAAAATAGATTTCCACAGCGACAGGGGGACATAGTTCTACCATGGATTGTGGAAAGTGGTCTGGGCTATTCATGAGAGATTTTTCCTTCTTTCACCATTGGAAGATGGCATAAGTAATTAAGTGCATTGATCGTTGCCTAGAAGTGGAGATCCACTAACAGGAGTGGAAAATCTAAGACTTAAGAGAAGATAGTGTTGATGTGTGATGGTATGTGAGTTTTAAAATGCTGCAATTAAAAGGAGAACCTCTGAGGAAAGCAGAAAGCGACACAGCAGACTGAAAATAAAATACTTGGAAGAGTTCAGACTCAGATGCAGAATAAAGGGATTTCAGGAGCGACATACCACTTGTACTTCAGTGATCAGAAAAGAGCTACTAATAAAAGTAAGCATTCCTTTGTAACTTGTACTTTTCTTTGGGAGTGAAGACAAAAAAGGAGCCTGACTCTCAATTGTATTGGGGGAAAAAACATCTGATTGTGTTTCCCTCTTAAGAAACTAAGCTAACAAGGGATTTAGATTTTAAAGGAAGAAAGGCAATCCTCTTTACGTTCAGATTAAATACCTAACAATGGCACCTCTCCACGTAGTGCTTAAAATCTGTGGAAGTGCTCACATGTACACTAAATCCACAGGAGTTAGACCTCAGAGGGTAAGACTGCACAGGCTGGGTGAACACCAGCAGTCAGGTTCCCCCCTCCTCCCCAAAATCTCCTCTCCTCCTCCCACTTGCCTTTTCAGCTTTGATGTGAAATCACCATTTTCAGGATGTGTTCTTGGAAGCTCACAATCTGATTTTGGGGGAAATCCTCCATCCATGATAAGCTGTTTCCATGGAGATTAAATATTTCAGTTTCATTTTTGTGCTGGGAGCTTCTATAGAAGATTTACTTGCCAGTTTTCATGCTGTTAAAAAGATAAGGAAAATATCACCATGACAGAGGTCAATCTAAATTCCCTCCACGTACAAGATACTGAGTAGGGTAAAGTATGGCATATCAAAGCTGCTTGATTCTTTATGACAAATCCAAACATTTTATCATTATGGAATAATCTTAATACACAAATGAATGAGAAATATGAAGAGATAAATTTGAATAGGTTCAAGTTTCCCAGTCCCTATTAACATTCCAGAAGAGGCAATAGAAAAAACAACCCCCTAAACCCAATCAGTCTGCAAAGCAATCTGGCAAAACAAGTACTAGTAACATTTCTAACCAGGGATTTCTCATTTGCTTTTTATTTTATTAATGATAACTAGCCCCAACCTGAATTTTGTAGGTATACAAGATCCCCAGTGAAGCTCCGAAGAGTTTACCAAGGTCAGGGAGGAAGGAAGCCTCTCAGCTGCACCTTTTATAGCTGGAGTCACTCCACTTGTGCCTGGAAAGGCTGAAGAGTCTGGGCCATATCCTTTTATACTGACAGAAAAGCTCCTAAGTTGTACATAATTTTGCAGTGTCACTTTATTGTTAAAACACACCTCTTTGATGGAGTTTTTCCTCTGCTTCCTAGAATACAAAATCACTTATAAAAGCAGCGTGTCCCATTTCATTATGGACTACATATCTCCTGATTGCAAAACAGATATCTGCGTAGCTTGGCAGGGTTGTGGTCTTGCTCCACACCTGCCTATTTGCACAAGTCTGAATTGAGACTAAATTCTCACATCCTGGGCATCTCCTTCACATGTTCCCAAACTTGGTCACTGAAAACAGTTGTGAGGCCTGTGGGTCAAACTCTCCTTTGCTTTTGTCTCCTCAGATGGGCCATCTGAGAAGTCTATCATCCCACTCTTGGAGCAGTGTCCCATCACGAAGCACCGATCCAAACTGTTCAACAGCAGAGACAGAGCAGACACAAGCCAGGACAGTAAGAGAAGACAAATGAGACATGCAACAACCTGAAGCTGAACAGTCGCTTGGCACAAATGATGCCCAAATGTGTCCTTCTTCAGGGCAACTCTGCAATGCAAGTGCTGTTGCTTGTGCCATATCTGGAGGGACCCTACTTAAAAATGATGATGTGGGACACCATCAGACAGTAATCAGAACCTGAAGGATTTGTCATAGTCCTGGAGCAGATCAAACAGTGGTAAGAGAAGTTGGGGTTATTTCCTCCAGAAATACCATTTTCTGTTGTAGAAGTGTGTGTGTATGCTTTGGAGGAAAACCTCAAAGCAGGTTTCATCCAGAATTCTAAGGCTTTCACTAGCTACCTCCAACAGTTTTAATCTCAATGTTTTCCAGGGGTAAAAAACCACAAAAGTTGACAACAACAATATTAAAGAAATCCTCCTGTCTGTCTTTCTCCCCTCTTTCACATTAAGAATGGGAAAAGAGTGAAAGGTGCTTTCCTGACACCTGTGATGGTGAGTAACCTGCAAGGGATATGGGACTTTAAGCAAACAGAGAAAAGACTTGATATCTTATCCCTTCCCTACATCTACCTCTCTGGGAAGCCAGCTGCAGAGTCTGTCCACCTTTTTGTTGTCAGATAACACTAGCCTTTAAGGTACTCAGTTAAATGCTGGGTTTGGAGAAGAGTAAGCAAGCACTGCATGAGCTAATTGGAGCAGCAAGGAGAACGGAAGGGGAAATCCTTGCTTCCAGCTGTTTTGTTGTGTGTTGGCTCATTCGTTTAATGATTTATAAATTGTTGCCAGTGAAGCAAACCAGAGCTGCTGCCCATTGCTACCACATGAAGAGCAATGGGGAAAAGCTCCCTCTGTAGTCTGACTGTGACACAGACCTTCCCATTGCTGCTTCTCGGGTCCAAAAGCTTTTGCAATACACTGCCTAAAGGCTGACTTTGGCACTGTTTTTCCTTTTAAAGAAGCTTTAAAACCACTTCTTTCTATTTAGCAAGTATTCTTTGAAGAAATCTAGTTCTCAAATTCGGCTTGTAAAATTAATGTCACCATTTCCCTCAATCCCTGTTACCAGCTGGAGTAAAATATCCACGCTGTTTTCTTGATTAAAAGATTGTTGCAATCAGCAATGAATGAAGAACTGTTCATAAGGGTAAAATTGAAACGATTCCTGATGTGAGCACATGAGCTGTTACAAATTTTTGCATGCTGAGCTTTCAAAATAATTATAGTAACCCTGCATAATTTGGCCTAGTCTTTATTGTATTCCACAGCAAACTAAAGCCAATAGCAGTTATTTTTAAAATAGCACTATTCCTTCAGTACAACTCACCCAAATAGAATCAGTTCTCTCAAGTGCATTTTCTGCAAAGAAATACAGTGTTATTTACAGCGAAACAGAAAATTGGCCCATTGATAAAGTTGTCTCTCTGGTGCTATGACTATCAGGCTCTGCAGTAAGAGATTTGCCTAGTTAAATATAGTGGGTATTTCCCACCTATTACACTAGTGACCGCCCAAACCTTCCAGGTACTTTTGGTCTACACACTGGAGAAATATATGGTCCTGTTTTTTCAGCTCTGGTCCTGATCTTGCACACAAAACTTGCTCTGCCACCTACCTCCCAATGGCCACAAGCTGGATCCTAACAATTCACAAGAAAAGGGATCAGGTTAGAGGCCTGTGTCCTGATATTTGTCTGGACAAAGAAAAGGAATCAAGAATTACATAGCAAAAGAGAAAGACCTAGTTATGCTGGATTTATATAGACCTAAAATGTTGTCAGAGACAACTGTTCAAGTTAATGCTGAATTGGACAAAAGTCAGAAGTCCAAAGAAGACTTTGGACTGATGAGGAGTGAGTTTGGGGAACAGGAGCGGGAGCTGAAGGAGATAATCCTCTTATTATGCCACTAAACTGTTGGTGGAATTACTGGGTGAAAGTCTGACCCATGAATTGATGCCATGAATATTTGCCATTAACAGGAAACTTTATCCCTTGGGAGTTTACTCTTGCAGTGAGTGGCAGTACTTGAACGATTTGCTGCAAACTTCAGCTAGAAAAGTTTCACAAAAGAAATAAGGCAAAGTAGTTTTTATCATTGGAACAAATCCCTGGTGGAAGGGCTTGATTTTCTCCCATTTGTGCTGTTGTGTGGAGAAAAGATCTGAAAAAACCTCACAGGTTTTGACCTTAAAGTAGGAGAACTTGGTAAAAGTAGAATCATATGAAATATAATATTGGTACTTCACAAAAGACTTCAGTTTTGAAATAGGTTTTTGTCTTCTACCAACTACAGAATTAAAGCTCCCAGGGCTCCAAACTCCCAAGGACAGAAAAGAAAGATTCCTGAAGTAATTAGTATGGCAAAGCCCAAGGCTGCTCTGCAACATGGTTCAATCCTCCTCTGTCCAAGCTGGTGAAAACTTTTGGTGCAGGTACATTGTTCTGTGCATACCTTGTTTGCATAATATAAATGCTGCAAAGATCTTTCTTCAAGCTGAGCAATAGTTACCATAATGAAGTTATCAAATTAGTAATAAATTCTTCCATTACATTTATTAAAATAATTTCCATTATGAATAGACCCATTTCAGATTTGAAGAACTGGGCAAAGAGGAAGTGTGAAGAGATTCCCCTGCAATTCCACATGGCACTAAGTGGCCTGTGATGTGCAGGTGATTGCAATGAATGAGTTAGTTTGCACAGACCTTATTCTTCCAAGCTTTAGACAAATAGAGAATAAGATTTTCTTAATGAGCTAGATGAAATTTAAAGATAGATACACTAACTTAACAGGAACAGTTGTGAAAACTCAGGTTTTTCCTCCAGTCTGAAATACACACAGCTCACATACGTGAGCTTTCCCAGTTGGACCATGTAGTTATCAATGAACATGCAAGAAAAGAATTACCTTTAGCATGAAGCACACACTGATGCTTTACAGAATCAGGACCCAAAATAAGATCAATACAGTCTGTCCAGTAACTTATTAGCAGATATGGTGTGAAAGCATTCACACTTGCTTATCCATGATGAGACAGGCATGCTCTTTGGATCAGGAGGGGTTCCCGGGGATTTTCAACTCTGTATCAGGGCCCCATGTCAGTCTGCCATGCTCCACAGGGTTTGAGGAGCTAAGGCAAGCCCCTGAATGTGGATTACAATGTCTGCACAGTGTGAGTCCCATCTTGAAGCCATTCAAACCCAAGAGGCATCAGCAAAGATGCTGCAACCCCAAGGTGCTCAGTCAGAGCCTGGAGAGAACTGAATTTTTCAGATTAATTCCTGTCGTAAATAATGCACCCGCATATAATAATTCATTATTATAATGAACCTAGTTCTTCTTGCTTTTTAGCCACTCTCCCTCCTGAAATGTGAGCTAGTTTTCCTAGCTGATCCAAAAAGCAGGCAAGTGAGGACACGAAGTGGAGAGTTCTGTAACAGCACACGCTGCTGCCTGCAGCAGCTCGCAGGCAGCTCAGGGCAGATCCCCATGCCAGGAGGTCAGGGCAATACTTAGGTTTTAGCGGTTATTGGAGCTGCCTGGGGCCAGACCAAGTAGCAAAATGTTCACACAAGTGTTCACACACACAGCAGTGACACCACTGACTTCCAGACGTGCACACTGAGATACTTCTGAAGTTCTGTACAGAATAAATGATACAAGCTGGTCCCTGTGCCAGGCAGTGTGAGCATCACAACCCTTGTTCTTCCATGCTCCCAGACTTGTTGCTTCATGCTAGCTTCGGTGCTCTGGCCAGCTTAACCTTTCGGTTTATTCAGTGTGACATTGAAGACTGCTGGTTTTGGCTGGGAGAGAGTTAATTTTCTTCATAGTAGCTGGTATGGGGCTATGGTTTTGATCTGTGCTGCAAGCAGTGTTGATAATTCATGGATGTTTTCATAGAATCATAGAATAATCAAGGTTGGAAGAGACCTTTAAGATCAAATATCCAGCCGTCAACCCAGCACTATGCCTGTAACTCCTAAAGCACTAAACCGTATCTCCCAGTGCCAGATCCAGCTGCCTCTTAAACACCTTTCAACACTTCTTGCATTACTGTTGAGCAGTGCTTAAACAGAGTCAAGGCCTTTTCTGCTCTCCACCCCACCAGTGAGAAGCTGTGAGGGAACACCGCTGGAACAGATGACCCTAACTGACCACAGGGATATCCCAGACCATATGGCAACATGCTCAGCATATAAAGCTGTGGGGAGAAGGAAGGGGGGAAAGTTCAGTGTGATGGCATTTGTTTTTCCAAGTCACTGTAATGCATGATAGAGCCTGACTTTCCTGGGGGTGACTGATACCTGCCTGCCCATGGAAAGTGGTGAATTAATTCCTTGGTTTGCTTCGATTGTAGAGTATCATCATTTATAAGTGGTAAGGATCACTATGCTGTTATGAGGGGAAAGATATTTTTTCAGCACCTTTTGGTGGTCGGACTATAAAAGTGCCTCAGGACTTGCAACAGCTGGAGTAAAAGATGCCTTATTGGTCTCTGGTAACTGAAGCAAAGGGATTTTGTAGAAGAATGTGGCGTAATTACTTAATTACTGAAAAAAACCACCTGATACATGCATTATATGCCAGGAAGCTGACGCCTGACATTTTTTATAGAACAGGCCAAAGTATCTTAGGGATATATATCCTCTATTTTCTTACCCCTGTTTTTGACTCCTTTGTTGAACCATCTGTTTTCACTGCAAGCTGTAACAAACTTCCCTGCAATCTGTCCTGCTGCCATAGAGCTGAGATAAGCATAAGAGATAGAATAATAACAGTCGTAGACTAAACCAAAGGTTCTTCTCTCACAGAAACAGTTTTCCCAAGGCTATTATCGTGTTTGCAAACTCTGCTAACCATGTAGAAATTAGGTTGCAAATGACATTTTTTTTCCAGAAAGAGATCTCTGTAGCCCATAGGACATTTGCAACAATGCTGCTAAAAATAAGAACATGGTCTGACAAGGGCATTCAATTATTCATGTGTTCACAAGTACAGGACAGGCAGGTTCACAGCCTCCAGAGCTGCCATCAAACACATCGCCAGTACTGTCAGGCTCTGATGTCCAGTGCAGTGTATGCTGGTTGCATGGCACTCTCTGAGAAGAAGGGGCCCACGTTTTATTTAACAAAGAGTAACAGAAGTCGAAGAAGGAAGATCCTCAGGTTCTGAGAAAGCTGCCTTATCCACCACAGACTTCTTGGCCTGCTGCTGCAAGCACTTGGGCTGCCATGGCTGTGCCAGCTCCTTCCTCTCAGGGAGGAGTCTGTCAGGACACTCATGAAACATTTACTCTGCATCCATGCCACATACTGTGCACTTTCCTGTCCCAAGCTATAAAAAATGCAGCATGCCCCCCTGCCTGCAGTTAAAGGGAATGGTTTTGCAGTCAGCTCGTTAACCTTTTCTTCCCCACCCTTCACTTCAAGATGTCTCCCTGCACCTTTACCTTAACTCAGAAGGAACCCAAGTGTTTAAGACAACTTGCAGTCGGAAAGCACTTCTATTGGGTGAACTTCTTTCAGAAATGACTGGGATAGTAGGGATTTCTATGAGCAGTGAAATTGTGACAGGGACACTAAAAGTCTTCAACTGAAGCCAGTGGCATCCCTGGGTCTTTTGAAATGCATTTGGGAGAGGCTGAGGGAAGGTGGAGATGTCTCCTCTTGACCCTCTGAAATGCTGTTTATCCTGGATCCAACTTACCACTAGTAAGATGAGGCACCAAGGTTTGTCATTCTTCATTTCCCTCTAAAAGGGAGATTAATTGAAGGACCCAACAGGACCTACAGGGAGCTGCCAGGTGGGATGTGGACAGGTCTCCTGCGTCCCACTAGATGAGCAGCACGAACCATTGCAGACAGAAAGCAGGCCCTGGTGGTTTGAAAGCCAACCAACTGAAGGCTGAGTGATTGTGCAGTAAGATGCAAGAAAAGATTATGAACCATCTAGTGTTAGCAAGGTAATTTTTATGGTTAAAGAAGCTTACATAAATTCTGCTTTGCCAGTTCCTTATCTGTCTGGAACTTGCTATCCTAATGTTTTAGGTCTCATCTTTGAATGGGGTAAAATATTAATTAGTGAGTATATTAAGGAGCCTCAATGGAAAGGAAATTGCCAGGTGCTGCAAACACGTAGAACATAGAAGCCATCCCTGTCTGGGACAGTTTTGAAAGAGAGCTGCCCTTCTCAAGGTCAATCTTGTATTGCAAGACTGCATACTGATAAAGACCACCCATGCCTCTGTCAAGGTTACTAACTCCTAATAGCAGCAAAGAATAAGAAACATCATAAGATTAAAATGTAACAGTCCCTGGATAACTGTACACTAGTTACTTTCATTGGTGCTGTGCCACCAAGCAGTTTTGAAATTGCATAAGAGAAACTGTGTGTCTGCAGAAAGTAGGAGCCAAATAGTGAGCAAACATCCTCTGGCTGCCAGAATCAAAGTGGTGCTGTCCTGTAGGTATGAGCTAGAAAGTCGAGAAATCCAGCTTCATCCTGTTATATATTTAAAAGGTAAAAGTAAGACCAATATGATTCATAGCACTCAGACTTGTTCATCTTTAGGAATTATGCATTTTTTTCCCCAACCAGTTTCTAACCAGTAGTTCATTAACTGTTTGGGACTATCAAGTGCTAATTTATGTGCAATTTAACACTTATTTAACTGTTAATGATTATAGTGCTATTGCAGCTCTCTGGACCCATGAACACAAACTAAAAGCAAAAACCAAAAGGCTGAAGAGCTTAGGACTTCTTGAGAAACATCATCTTCCCCCCCTCTCCCCCCACCCCGCACTCCCAGTAATACATAACATCTTTAAAATAGCTTCAGCAAAACTTCCTGAGAGCTGTGATGGTGAAACAATAGATTCGGCTCCTACTTTGAAAAGCAGTGTCTGCAGTACAGACTGCAGCTGACTGAACTCATTCGGTGGAGTGGTGCTCAGGAGGGTTGGGTGGTATCGTGGGATGAAAGCTTAGACTCCTCAATCGGATTTGTTGAGGTGGAAGTGATCTAGCCATGTTTTGTGTTAAGGAATCTGCAATTCAAACAGGAAGGAAAATTCTCTTTCATCACAAACTTCAAAGTGGTTTCCAGTAGTCTCATTGACTGGCTTATTGATTCTGCCTTTTGTTCTCAGAGAGGAAAAGAAGTCCAAGAGAGGTAGCTTGCCTTAAGAAACAGAAGGCTGTACTATGAGCCTCATTTAAGTTCTCTGTGATTATTCATTACTCGGCAGCTTGTTCCAAAGTGTCTCTTCAGCTATTTTACATGCCTTCATTTCTAATATTGTCCACGATTGTCCTGTAATGTCCTGATTTCTTAACTCAAAGCCTCCTCCACGCAAAAGAACTCAAAGGAACGTTTCTGTGTATTTTAAATGTTTTAGCAGCAAACTCTGATAGGTGTCTGAAACAATGGACTCTCACTGCATCCCACCACCTTTCATGCAGCTGGAGCTGTGTGCAGAGCATGAAAAAATTGTGCTCAGCAGTGTACAGGGAAGATCATGGACATCTTCCTTCCTGTCCTAATACTCTGCAGAATGGTCTCAAGCTCTACCAGATACCCAACTGCAGATTCACTATTATGTTGCCCCTCAAATGTAACAGAGATGTAGCGAGGAACAGAAAAGTCCCAAAACATTAAATTCAGGTTCCTAAGTTTGATAATATTTGGTGTAGTTTTTTGAAAAAGAACACAAGCACTCAGGAAAGTTTTTATCTAGAATTATTTGATGGCAGGTTTAGCTGCAAACTGGCAAGCCTCTGAACTGGCTATCAGTGCTGTGCAGGGCAACATTCAGAGCATGAAGACGGGTGTAGAGCCTTGCCAAGTGGCAGCAAGTGAGATGGGCAATACCTCCAGAGATCACTTTACTCACATTTATTAGAGTTTAGCACCACCTAATGTGTGAGTGCTTCACATTCAAGCACTTCTCAGCCAGGATGGAAACAGCCTATCTGGAGCTAGAGAAAACCTCTAGCATCAGAAAGCACTAAAATTTAATCCCTTGTGTTACTCGGCTCCTTATTCTTCCCTTAAGAGGGGAGAAGAATCTAGGAAGAGGAGCAGGCAACTCTGCTGTGAGCGTACCTGGGACACCTGAGGGGCAGAAGAGCCAGAAGAACAGGGGGTCCAAGCACACCATAGATAAGAAAAGTAGGAAAAGGTCATTTTTCATTCAGACAACAGATACAGCTGGGAAGAGTTAACAGCCTTCTCCCCATTGTTTTCATTCTGACTATTTGACATTTGTGGGCTTAAAAATGACAGATGGCCACTCCAGCCTTTTCGAGAGCAGCAGATGTCAAGAGGACCTGTAAAGGATTTCAAGACTGCTCCGAGTCTAGGTCAATTCAGACTGTCCAAAAGCTGCAGGAATTGCCTTAGAAACAGCTTTGCAGGGCTTGAGAGATGAAAAAAGTACTTGCACTTCTAAATTAAAGCTGCAAGTGTAATGATTCACAATGCTCTGCAGGAGCACGGGGCTATTTTAGCACAAGTAATTCAGTTGAACTCTAGTGATATTTCTATGCTTCTAACTTTTCTTTAGCCTCCGAAGAGCTATGATTGAGAAAATATTGTCTACAGTAATACTTTGGGGAAATCAAAACGAATGAGCTGATAAACTGTGTCCTTCTTCCTCCAATTTTAAAAAATTAGCATACACAGAGTGGGAGGCTAACTGATAAATTCAGCAAAAGAAGAAAATAAAAAGGGTTTGGGTTCTGACACATTAGGATCTAAATATACGGAAGAAGAGAGGGACTGAAGTGCTGCCCAGATTTGCCAAGGGTCCCTATGGAATACCCGGAGAGAAGCAAGCCCAGAAGAGCCACCTACAGCAGCCAGCTCTCCATCACCTCCTCTTACACACAGGCCCTACCTGCAGCTGAACATCTTACCACACCTTTCTCACAGCGTACAGACAAACTCTTCATACACCCTGACTTTGAGGTGTTGGACATTTCTTAAAGCTTAGCACTTGGCTCACATATGGTGCAAACAAATGTTTTGTCCTCTGGCCTGGCTAGGAGCCACTCTTGGCTACAGAAGCCATTATGTTCTTAATAGACTATATCTAAAACACAAAGAAGCCCAAAGCTTCCATCTGCTTCTCCCCTGCGACTGAGAGAGGACACAAAATAGGCCAAGACGACAGCTGCTTTTCAAAACACCCCATAACATGTGATGTTAGGACCAGGAAATAAGCCCTCAAGGTGAAAATCCACCAGGCTGTCAGGAAAATGGTGAGACCACGTCCTGTCCAGCCTAAGTTGATTTTTGAGAACAACCCATTCAGAAGGCAGGCCTAGCAATACCCAGGGCACACTCGCAGTTTTACCCTGGGTAGGCATCCCTCAGAACACCAGAATGCTGTTTTCAGATGCAGAAGCCACATTACGAAAGCAGACAAACCTCAGCATCTGCCCTGCCCAGAGTCATTTGTCTTCACTCACTGCCATTTCACATAGGAGCCTGGGCATCCCTGGAGCATCTGGAGATGGTGTCGTACCCTGATCCTCCTCCAGCAAGAGGGATTCCCTGGTTCCCTTTGAAAAAGTAATCTCCTTTGGGCTCCCCAAAGTGACACAAGTCAGCCTTCTTATGATCAAGAAGCAGGCTCTGGGTTTAGCTGGGGGTCGAGCCAGGATAGCGAATGGGGTTTCAAATAAATATAGAAAGTCTCAGCCATACCAGGGTCATTCTAAGTCAGCTTAGCAAACTGAGCCTGAATAAGCCCCCTGAGAGTACCATCTTCCCTCCACCAAGTGCACCTGCTAGCAAGGTGACTCAGACATAAAATGTGAGCTTCAAAAGAATTTTAAATTAAGGGCTTAGAAGACTGTGACTTGTAGCATCTGTATTACTTCGTAAGATTGATTGACCCAAACTTGAGAGATTTTTCTCCCCAGAATCATTATGTTTGGAGTCATCAGAAATTTTGAAATTAGATGACCTCCTAGAGTATATGCTGAAAAAACAAAACATGTCTATTATATTAGTGCTAACGCTGCAGAATATATGGTGTTGTAACAAATGAAAGGAAAGTTTCATCTTTGTTAAGTCCAAAGTCAAGTGATTTTTAGCAGGCAGAAATTAATTAAAATCTCTAGAGATAATGATCTGTGTGCAGTTATGGTTTCCTGTATTTCTACCTCTTAAAAAAGTTTGATCCAATCTAATAGTAAGACAATTCAGAAGTCCCACAGCCCTTTAGATCTTGACAGCTCATGATTTTCAGCTAGATTCTTATAAATATTTTGGTGTTTAAAGCAGCTAATCAGTTATGATTCACAGCAAAATTGTAAGTGACTTTGTAAACCACTTTCAGGGACAAGGCTCTTCTGAGATGCAATGTTCCGGACTTTTTAAGTCATTGATTTTGTTCACTTTGCCAAAGTACATGAGAAAAATATCTGTGTCCATGTAGATCTTGTCCTAATCATAAATAATTTTAAGGGACTAGTAATACATAGGAGAAGGCTTCAGCATTTACTGTTTACATGACAGAGAAAGCATTATGAAGTTTCATCCTGGCTGATTTTTCTCCCCCTCTTAAAAAAAAAGAACAAGCTACAAGTTGTTCTACTTATTGAAAAAAACCTTTTTTAGCCTACATCCTTTACAAAAGCTTGACTGCCCGCAAACAAACCACTGTAGTTTTTTAGTCTTTTCAATCAACTCTTTAATTACTATTCTTAAAAACCAGGACTGTGAAACACCACTCATCAAGTCAGTATTACAGCCAGAACCAAATCAATTAATGGATTTATAATACAGTACTAGAAAAGCAGTTAATAAAACTACCAGACTGAAAAACATTGGGAAAATTCAAGCAGCACAAGACCAGTTTTTACAAATCACCTCAGCATCCCAGAGCACATTCTGCTCACCAGCTTATGACAGCAGGTGAGTCTTTCTGAAATTTAATGAAGTTTCACCTTGTCAAAGCTTTTAGTGAAATATTAAACAAGCTCTCAAGAAGTACGTTAAAGCTAAAGTGTTACAGGGCACATCAATAGTCTGGGGTGCAGCATTTACACACCAACTCTGCCTGCATTTCCCAGCTGACAGGCTCCAAACCAGCTCTGGTTCAAAGTCCTGTAAAATACCTCCACCTGCACAGCATTCCCTTACAGAACAGTCTGCAGTTTTTCTTTATCTTACTATAAAAAGGGGCACCCATCTTTGTCCAGGAGAACGTACACTCCCTGCAGAAGCCATTATAAGTCTTTTTTACCTCAACCCAATAGCAATCCCAATAGCACTGCCTCTTCCTTCAACAGCATCCTCTAAAGCCCAGGGCCTTCTGACGTGTTCTGCCAACATCATCTCCCAACAAAGCTAAAAACAAAAAGGGAAAAACAATAATTAGACAAGCATAATCTATGTACTAAGGATTGTGAGCACATAACATGCACCTTTGTCCTCAAACGCTGTCTCCTGCAGATTCTCAGGGCCATTTGCCTCCTGAAGATTGTTTGCCCCCATAGAGCTCCTTCCGGTGAAGTCCTCCCTGTGTATGACATCCTCCAAGGAGAACACAAGGAGTTGTAATGGAGATGTAATGGTCTATTAAGCTCTCTTTAATTGGTGTGGGATTACACAACTAGGGAAAAGAATTTCATTAGATGGTGCAAATGAGAGAAGCATTATGGACAAGCATATGACCTCACTATACTGCTGCTTTGAGAAAAAAAGAAGAGAGTGGAATAGCATAAGGCCTGGACTAATATTTCCTTTACCTAGAGCATACTGTCAGTTCCCCTTTGCAGAGCCTCAGAGTGAAGGGGAAGGTCATGCCAAATGTACATCTGTACAAGAGCAGGACTATCACTGTGTGTCTTCTCCTGCTGTTTAAATGTACTCCAGACAAAAATTTGAAATTCAAGCTCCAACACACTGAAACCCAAGTATTGTCCTTAAAAAAACCTCATGCGATCTTTTGTATAAGACTTTTATTCTCATCTTGCATCAAAACAGAGCCTGGAACGGAGATGAATAAAAGAGAAGCCTTCCATTTATACTATTGCTGTAGATGCATTTGGAGACGAAATTATGCAGGTACAAAATTGTGCTCATTTCAGTCTCTGTACAAGAGAATGGGATGTAAAATTAGGATAACAACCTTTAAGAACAGCTACTGTGAATGCAGTTCAACTCAACTGATCTTTGAAATAGAAGTTTTTTCTTCAGAAACTATCAAATCATAAGGACTTGAAACTTTGGAATAATCCTAAGGAAATTGCAGCAGTGTGTTGCAGAACACCATTGCCTTTAATAAGAGCTTTTTGGGTTTGCTTTTTGCTAGCAGTGGCTGGAGACTGGAAACCTTGCTACAGCCTGGTTTGTAGTGAGAGAAACCTTCCCATTGCTGCCCCTTTGGTCTGATCAGGTGAAAAGCAGATGCTGATGGGCTTTGGCAATTAATTCCTCGGCATTATGGCTTACCTTATATGTAATTGTTATGATTAATATATTTGGCACATGGAAAATTGTACCAGAATAAACTGATCCTAGTGTTGCCTTCAGTCTAACCTCATATCACTTTGATTTTGGGGGCTGGAAGGTTTAACAGCAGGCAGAAGTTGGCTTTGTTTTTATGTCAGTGAAGAGTTCAAGAGTGTATTTTTTCCCTCCGTGTTTTTTTTTCTTTTTGCTTGTACTACCACCTTTAAAAACACAAGTTAATATTTTTTTTCACTGTTAATTCTATATTCAAAATTCATAATTCCAGTAAAATGTAAACTTCTCCAGCTCAGGAAGATTGTGAACTCAAATCCTACATAAACACAAGACATTTTAAAGCATTAATATCCCCCTTTTTTTTTTTAGTGCACTTCTTATGTAATGCACTTTTAATTCTGGTTTAGTAACTCCATTGCTGCACCTCCAGTAATGAAGCAGAACAACACTATGCCAGATGCTGCATAAAGAGAAAATAATTCCTCATTTAAATAAGTATGTAGTGCAGTTTGGGTAAAATATTGCATGTCCCTGCCCCTGATCGTCGCCATAAGATGCCAGGATTTGGCAGCAGAGCCTGAAGCAGCCCCAGCAGCCCCCACTCCCCCTCTGCCAACTGCTGCAGCAAATGCTCCTTTTGCCTGAAAGGGCTCTTGTCTTTTCAGGGCTGCTGTTCTCTCACTGCTCAGCAGTGACAACGATGGTGCATTTTACAGCGTAAACCAGAGGATTGTTCTGTGCTGAATATTAACATATGATGATGGTGCATTTTAAAGCATAAACCAGAGGATTGTTCTGTGCTGAATATTAGCATATGGCTTTTGACATCTGGTCCTCTAAGAGCAATAAACTGCCAATCAGGAGGCATATTGGGTAGAAGCATATTTTTTATCACTACCCTTACTAATCACCAAGATTAGTCCCTGCTTGGCAATTGTGACTGACAAACACACTGAACCTATTCAAATATCCTCATCCATATTCATTTCTTTTTAAACAAATTAAATTCTCATGTAAAATAATCCCCAAATTCTCAAAAAAGCTGTTTGTTTTTTATGTAGGTGGCATGAGTTCAAAGACATCTGGTTAAATATGCATAATTTCTTAAGAGCAAAAATTACAGCTTTTAATGGTGTTTGCCTTTCACTTCATGGAAATCTCTTTTAATGTCACTAGAGATCTTTAGAGCCTGGACAGAAGTTTCCTTTTCTAGCCCAGGGGGGTAGAAATGTCATCATTTTCGGAGCACAGCTGCTTTGTCAAGACACAGTGGCACACACAGTTTGAATAACAAACACTGAATTCCTGCAAGCATTTCTAAATCTCCTTTGATTAAAAAAATCCCAAACCCTCAAACCTAAAACAACAAACTATCAAGGAGGAGGACAGGATATGGATTATCATCCATCCATCCTGAATCTTTACACTTTTGGGGAAGGAAATGGGTTTTTCAGAAAGTGACCTTCAGCAGCCAGTAAATACACATCACAGGAGGCTGCTTTTCAGTGGTTGTCTCTCAGAGGTGAGAGCAAAGGACATGAATTTTAAGCAGAGATTAATCTAATGAGCCATTGTATTAATAATAAGAAAAAATCTTCAAGCTAAACTGAATTGTTTCAGGGAGCCAAAGGCAGATGAAATTGAGAAGATGAAATAAAACAAAAGTGAAAAGTAGTTAAGATGGATTTGACTGAATTGCTATTTGGCATGAAAACCTTAGCCCCTTGTCACTTGGAAAAAATAAAGAGAGAACAGAGACTCTAAGAAAAACTTGATGAAGACAATTCTTGCAGTAAGGAAGAGTTGAAAGGAACCAAGAGGAACAGGTATGGCTGTATAGTTGTAACATATTTTGGCTTGCATATAGTATGAGCACGTTCTTACTGTTATATCACGGCTCACAAACCTATGGTTCAAAAGAGTTGAATATAAATAAAGAGTAATCAAGCAATGCAGAATGATTTGATACAGTTGGCTCCTTTTCCATCTTTTGGTAATGTGTCACCTCTTTCTGGTACGTGGGTTTCTTCATGCTCTTTTTTTGGATGCTTTTTTCTGAATTGATTTAAAAATTCCTCCACTAACAGCTAATTTTGTTCTAAAATTGGTTTGCTGGCTTGCCCGTGACAACTCACTCAGAAGACTGTTCTTCATTAGGAACATGGATATCTGTATTTGGCCTTATACAAAATAATTTTATAGTACAAATTAATTGTCTGGAAGAGTTCCTTCTTTGTATGTTTCTAAGGTTATAAATATTCCTGAGAAACAAATATTGGATTATAGCTTTTCAGGGTCTGTGCTTTCTTGCTACAATAAGCTGTAAAAGGAATGACAACAGACTCCTGTAGATCAAAAAGGCAGCCCAGATGCCATTTTAACAATTTCAGAGTATTACCATGACCTTATAAAATGACTCGTTAGGAAATTGCACCAGTGTGAGAACCACCTGTGATGTTCACTTCATGTTGCTTTGTCTCTTATATTCCTATGCTCTAGCGTGCATAGGGAAGATTAACATGTAATTTTGCAAGTAGAACATCAAAAGGAGATGGTGATTCTGTGGACTTATGTCTTCCAGCTGCTTTCCCAAGTGCATACTTTGATGTCTAATCAAGGGTCAGTTTATGCTCCACTCTTTATTCTGGGTAAAAGCTCTACTAGACTCTCTCTGATCTTTTCTTATTTTTGCAAAATATATGGGAATTTCAGGTCTTTGAAACTCCTACTGTGTCAAACAAATTCAGACTGAAGGAAATAATGGTAGAGATATTTGCAGTCCTGAAAACTTCGCTTCTACAGAAAACCAGGATAAACTGTGCAGGTTTAAGTCTATGAGACACTCCCTGGTGGAGTCTATTGGAAAACATGGCGCAATTTAAAAAATATCTTAGAATGACATTAGACACATATTTTCTACAGTCTTTATCCTCACTAACGTTGCCATTACTTAAAGAGTAAGAAGCAGTAGATGAAGTTTTCCAGAATTTAGCATGAGCCAGAGGAGCCAGAGCACATGAGACAACTGTGCAGAATATTGCCCTACATCCCTGAAAGCTGTGAACGGTCCGGACAAAAGCTGATCACTGATAGTGGTAACGAATACTTAAAAACCAATACAGTTTCCTTGTTTCTTTCCCAAATGCAAATTAAGACAGCTCTATAGAACAAAAAATGAATCCCCATTTGGTGTTTTTGCTGCCTCTGGGACTCAGGACAGGCACAAGTGCTCCTTTAAGCAAGTCCTCCTTGGTCTCTCGCTAATTTCTCTGCAAGAGCTTTTAATGCGGCGGTCCATGGGAAGCTTTGGAGGCTGCAGCCGCTCTCAGGGATGCAGGCAGGCTCGAAGGCACTGCTGATGGGAGATAAGCTGTTCGGCCGGGCTGGGCTCAGCGCAGGTCCCAGGGATACGAAGCCGCTGGCAGTGCGGCAGCAGGACCGCACGATGGCACAACACACACACGAATGCGACTGCAGCCTCCTGCCGAGCAGCAAAGGCAGAGAAAACAGCCTGCTTCCTTCCTCCGCCTCAGCAGAGTTTATTAGGCTACTGAGGGGATAAAGCTAATAAAAAACAGAAAGAAATTCAATCTTCCTAACTGGGAAAGGAAGAATACCACTAAGCCTGTTGGAGAGGTGGGGAGCATTGGCTGCTATGTACTGCACATCACAAGTGGCCAACAGGGATATTCTGGATTTAAAAGTAGGACTTCAATCTGAAGTAACAATTTTGTCCCCTCTTTCATAAGGACAAATCCTAGGAGGCTGAATTGTTACACCTCCTACTTATGAGAGAATTTGCTACCCAGATGACTGGTGGTTAAAGCAGCAAGGTTTGATTGACAACCAGCAGTCAATCAAGTATTACACTAATCCTATCATTCTATTAATAGGTAGACAGACAAAAAGGCAGAAGGAAGAAGGGAGTGAAGGGTGAGTATTTGTCATAGTTTAACCCCTGTTGGTAACTAAGCACCACAGTGGGATGGGGGGTAGAATTGGAAAAGTGAGAAAGCTACTGGGTTGACAGTGTAATAGGTAAAGCAAAAGCCACATACACAAGCACAGCAAAACAAGAAATTCATTTTCCACTTAGTAGGGACAGGCAGGTGTTCAGCCATCCCCAGGAAAGCTGGGCTCCATCACATGTAACGGTGACTTGAGAAGACAAATGTCATCATGCTGAACATCCTCCCCCCCCTTCTTTCATGCCCTAGATTTATGTGCTGAGCATGTCACCATATGGGATGGGATATCTCTGTGATCAGTTGGACTCAGCTGCCCTGGCTGTGCACCCACCCAACTCCTTGTGCACCCCCAGCCCACTCTCTGGCAGAACAGGGTGAGGAGCAGAAAAGGCCTTGACTCTGCCTAAGCTCTGCTTAACAATAGCTAAAACAGCCCTGAAATATCAACACTGTTTCCAGCACAAATCAAAACCACAGGTCCATAGTAGTTACTATTATCTCTATTACTAAATTAACTCTATCCCAGCCAAAACCACCACATTCTTAGGGAAAGCTAAAAGCTAGTGGCTCTTCAAGTTAGTGACTGGAAAACAACTAGCAACAGATGTAGAACATTCAACCAGAAAGTCGTGAAATGCTCCTGCTTTTACTCATGGATTTTTTTTAACCTTGTGGAGAGCAAAGACAGAGGGCATCTGTCATCAACTATATTTACATCTGAGCATCAGGCAGCAACATGAGTAATTTCACTACCTACCCACTGATCCTAGAATGACCAAATCACACTCAATGTTCCTGACTTCTTAAGAGACAAGATCTGCACATAAAGATGACTTTGCTGGCTAACTGTTAGCAAGTTAAGAATTATTTTAAGATGGTCAAGGTGAAATATTTAATACTAAGTAAAATCCAGGACTGTTTGTTCTGCCTAGTGTAACAATGAAGCTTCTAACATTTAATGAAGTGTCTCTTCTCCTTCTTTGTTCTTCAATGTTTGTGAAGGACTCATCTTGCAACAGGGAGTTAAACTGGGAGTCAGAATCAATGGTTTCTTGATAATTTCAATCTAATTAAGCAGGTACAAGGGGTTGAGGAAAATTCAAAGGAAAACTGGAGCTCTGATGACCACACAGTCACCACACTTACGACTTCAGAAACTTTCCTCGCCCCAAAGCAAAGCCACTACTATTTTTGGTCCTGATGCATGATCAAGGCACCATGAAGTGACACAGCAAGGGCTGCTGTTTGTAGGTGCATAATTTTTCAAAATGTGTAGTCTTCCTTCCACGTTCCTGAAGATTTACTGAGAGATCAGTCAGGAACAGCGTGCAACTTCTGCAGCTGGCGCTGTGACAGCAGGGAAGTCAACTCTGTTGTTGCTGCTAATCTCTAAGCCTGTGTGTACTCAGCTCACTGCTCCACTACCACTTTCCATATGTGAGGAGCCGTGGTGCTGCACGCTCTCTCCCTGGGAAATGAGACTTGTTACTCATGGTAACCTTTATTTCTGTGTGATATTTGAGCCATGAGGAGAGGATGGCAATCCTTTCATTGCTGTGCTTGAGCCTTGCCTTGGCAAAGTGTCAATCAATTCTGGGTTGTGCTCTTCTGCTGCAGTTCTGGCATACTTCACAGGAGGCACTGAATTACAAGGTTTACAGGATGCTTTATCCCTGCAGACAGTCTTTCCCTATGCTACCTCCTGTATTCCTCTCCAGTTAGTATAAAAGAGAGCAGAAGCTCCTCTGTGCTTCTGCTGGGCATGCGACTGATCTGCTCACCTTGCTCTCCTTAAATACTTCTGTGACCTTGTTTTCACACAGAAGATCACTAAGGCTGTTGTTTCCTGTTTTAAGGCTTGTCTGTCTATCTCTGCCAGGACCTAAAAGCTTTCAGTCTTTTCCTTTTTACTACGCACCAATCTAATTTTTAATAAAAGTCCCTTTAAAGTAATTTTTTTTTTAAAATTGTATCATGCAGGTATTAGCAGGGGACTAAACATTGTCATCCAGAAAGTTTCTTTTAGTCTTACATTTCTGTTCAGATGAAAAATTTTTGTCAAGCTGTATCGGAATTGCACCCGCATCCTGAATCTGAAATTTGCTTCATCCAAAGTACAATGAACTAATTTTAAGTTCTTGAGCCCCTCACATCATACTCAGGTTTTCATTCTATTAAAAGGGATGAAAACTCATCTGACTCTCTCTGAAAGCTAATGTGGCTGGTTCAGACTCTGAAATGGGAAAAAATCCTAAAATTTTGTGTTGATAAGAAAACTTTAAATAAAGTTACACTAAATGGATAGTATACTTCTTTTACACTGCATCTCTCTAATGTCTGCTTATACACAGAGTGAAAACTACCTTTGGTAAGAAAGGCAAGGATTTTTTTTCCTCCCCAGAAAGCTCTAAGAACAGTAAATATGGTAAAAATATACACATTCTGGTTTGTCCTTTCTGACACATGTCAGAGACCTGTCCCTGGAAACTGTGTTTTGTTAAAAAATTCACATTTTCTTAGTGTAAAACTTAAATTCAAGTAGTTGATAGAATGAATGCTCCTGAGCAAATCCATAATGAGAAAGAGCATTAGAGATCCAGCTCAGCTGGTACTACTTACATTCTGGATTTTGTGTCTTGAGATACTTTTATTTTAAAGCCCCCACTCTTGAGCCAAAAAAAGCTTGGACTTTTACTTGTTTTTAAAGTTCATTTTTACAGCTGTAAAAAGAAGCTGTAAGAATGTGATCAAATGCAATAAAAGTTACAAGTCAAAGTAAAATGCAAATGGAAGGAAGCCAGAAGGGATTTGCTTTCAGAAGCTTCTTATGTGTTTTTTGTATGGCTGGAATTGGCAAAACAACTTCAAAGATGGAAATGCCAGCCAAGGCACTATGTGTTCAAATAATTGTGTCTTGGAGTGGAGATCCCTCAGGGACAGGCACAGGAGGGCTCTGCTTGGAAGGGAAAAGCTCTGGTGGAAAGCTGATGTCTTGGCAAGCAAGGGGCCAGTCTAGTCCGATTTCCACATCTCCAGAGTCCACCCATGGATTTACTTTGGCCTCACCAAGTGAAGGAACAAGTGGGCTTTTCAGTTCTACATCTGCAGCAACAGGACTCCAAGGACCAACCACAGAGGTCCAGCTCAGTACATTTCCTGCCTTCCTACCCACATGGGTAAAGGTTTCTTCTCACCTCCTATGCCTCTCCCAGAACCGACTCTCTGGAATAAAATAAAAATTAATATAGGTGTGCTGTGCTCTGGCTACCAAAGAAAATCCCACAGGCAGAGGAAGTTCTTTCATTTGTCTCCTCAGACCATACTGACCATCATTTCTAGAAAGTTTTGGGGATGTAGAAAGTGCAAAGGAGGAACAAACCCCACCAACCTGCCAGAGAGAATCCGAGAAAGGATAATCATTTGGTGATTTTAGCAGGAAAAAGGGGTGAACTTCCTGTACAAGATGACCTTGTTGGTGGGTTAGAAAGGACCACCTTTTTTCTTTGACACCGCAGGCTTATTTTCTGTGTTAGTTCAACAGGAGGCCTGTCAGAACTGTTAAGACAGAGAGCAAATAAAAATACCCAATCTTACTTTAAAATCTCATGAGTTTCAGGACCTGATTCATGGTATGTACTTGCCTGCAGTTGGTCACACTTTATTCTGACACATCCCTAGGTCTGATCTTCTGCTCACTTTGAAAGTTGGGTCTCTGCCTGCAAGCTGGGCTCACTTGCCCTCAGTCCCTATCCTTATGCTTCCTTTCCTTACCATAAAATTGTCCACCCTAGTCCTGGAGACTGCAAGATATGGCAGAGGTCTGCAATATCAATCTTAAAGGTTTGAATAAACAGGTGTCTCCGTTGCAGCACATGGCAATCTGGCACCTACTCTGAGCAGGAGCAAGGTGTACAAAACAGCCCCCAGATACAGGTGCACATTGAATCTCTGTACCTAGAAATCTTTCAGGCCATTGCTGTAACAGTCTGCCTCCTTCCCACCTCCTGCAGTGTGAAATATCTCTTCAGAGCTTTACTGGCAATGAATATTACCATGTTGTTGTGAGCCTCAGGCCAGTGCTGTAAAGGTCAATGTAAATAGCTTCTTAGTTACCCCTCAAAGACTTCAATAAAGCACTCCAATAATGAAGTTGCTCTCATATAGCCTCTTCCCTTAGAAATTCAGGCCAATGTACCAGACTGCCATACAACAGAAATGTCACTGACATCTGGCAAAACTGATGAGATCACGATTCTAAAACAATTCTAATGTCATTCCAATGACCTGCACTCATAGCCTCAGCCCTGCTCCCCCTTCCTTCCAATTAAAAAAAGGGAAATAGAATTTGTCTTAAGATGTTATAACATCTGGATTTCTTGAGGGAATAACCACCCTTTTCAGCATAGGAAAAATGCAGCAAGGTCAGGAAAGGCTCTCTCTCGGTAAGGGAAAGCCAAGAGTTACACACTATGTTGTATTGCTGTGCTGAGTTTTAGCTTCCTTCTAAATAGCTCCTCCTGAATAGCTCCGAGGTTTTTTTTTAAGCTTCAGTGATGGGATTTCTGTATTTACAACCAATCAGTAATTGTGACCCATTAAACTAACATCCAGCATTAGTTACTGAAAGCAACTTGGGAAGTTAACCACAGAACAGTTAAAGCCAACTGATGTAAAGGCTCAAACAATTCACTACTCAGAGTTCTAAAGTGTCTTTTCCCCTCCTTTCTTTTCCCTGAATCTTTCTGCCATCTAAATATGTAAGAACAAAAGTATCTTCTTTTGCAAAGCATGAGAAGTGGGGAAGGGATTTAAGGTTACCTGACTGAAGGAATGCCACACTGCAGATGCTTCAAGATTTGGTTCTTAAAAAAATTAAACCTGATTGACCTCAAGTCCCACATAGACATTTACCATTTTATAACTGGAGACTGAAATAAGGCAACTATGTTTATCTAGGATCAGCTCTTTTGAAATGAGAAACTGATCCGTTTTCATGCTGTGGGAATGGGAAAAACTCTAAGAAAAGGCTGTTGTACTTCAGAAAGGTTTGGGTACCTCATACAGAAGGCTGGTACGTATTAATGTGAATAGATACTTATCAAGTCTAACTGCAAAACTGGCTCTTTTATATCACTGGTTACTCCTGCTTTTAGCTACGAAGATTTATTGGGAAACGTATTTTTCAAGGTATTTTAGATACTGTCAGTTCTAATCCATCTAGAAAACAGAATATACGGAAAATAAAAAATTAGCATCAAAAGTAGAAAATAGTATTATTGTAACATTAAAGGTGTTGCTTTAAATTTTAAAATGCTCCTGAAATGTAATATATGTGCAAGTAGGACAGCTAGAAATGTTATACAGTTAAGAAAATGTGGGTTTGTCAACACTTGGACAAAACAAGGAATGAAAATAAACTTGACTTTTCTGTGGCTCCATACAGAATTAACTGTCATGTCAGGTCCGTACAGTATCTGCTAGATACGAATGTCTAAATGCAGTCTATAAACAGACTAATACATAGAGTCTGATAACACCTTCCTATAACCCCCCAAATGTGGATATCCTAGTGCATAAATGTATTCAAGACAAGATGTAAGGGAACAGTAAGGTAAAGTCCATGTGTGTTGGAGACCATTAGATCTACATGTTGGAATGGTCTTTAAAGCTCCAAGTCAGTATCTTTATGTTAGACCTGACTCCTGGGTGATTAAGCCTGGTTTGGAATTTGGGCCACTGCTACTCAGGTGACACCTCTACACATGGAGGGTGGACTACAGCAACTGAAGCAAAAAAGTAGAAGTTTGATTCTGTATAGTTTCCCTTTCAATTTCTAGTCATCCTCACTTTCTGATTCTTGGGCCCTTTTGCCATAAATCCAAAACCTTTTGAAATGCTTCCAAACCCCTGTTTTTCATTGAATTTACATTTCAAAGTCTCATGGGAAAATGCTGACCTCCCATAAAATTTGATAGTACTGAGGGATAAATTTGAAGAGGATTATAATTCCACAAAAGTTAATAATTAGATGAATTAGTCCAATATCTCTGACAGTGATGCTAAAATAGGCTTCATTAACATTATTAACTGTAATTAATGGAGTTAGCAAAGCTAATGATGTTTATTTACTTCAATGCATACAATATTATTTGTAGGCTTCCCAAACAGCAGTATGATAGTAGTATCTAACAGCACTTGATGTGTGCAAAGTGCTTAAAAGAACTTTTAAAATATCTTTTAAGGAAGGAAGAGAAGATGAATGATCTAGTTTATGTAAAAAGGAAGTAAATGAGAACAAATAAGTGGAGCTGAGTAAATAATTCAGAACTAATACTTTATTTCATGTATTCAGCCCTACTTCTTTTGCTCATGGGATCCACTGAAATGAAGAGATTTCCTCAAACCTATTTATCATATGAACTTGATAGCTTAAAGAAAGCCTACACAGCAGTGGGACCAGGAGCATTAGAAGCTCAGGCTTCATGGTGAAGGTGTGAATGGCTGGGGAAATCAGATTGTGTTACTTCTGTTCTCTCATTAACTAAACAGACAAAGAGTCCAGCACCAGTAATTCTCAACTTGGCAGATAAATGCTAAGTATTATCAATATGAATTGTCAACCCTAAAAACCCCCTTGTCTGTGACTAGAGCCTACTGCTCCAGGGTATTTGCAAACACATAACAGAAATACTGTGTTTGTCCTCAAGGCTATCTACGCTGTTGGGGTCAATCCTAGGATGCTATCAAATATAGGATATTCTAGTCCACTGAAACACATCCAGTAAATCCCTTTTCCCTCTAGCTCAATCCCTTTTTTGAATTCTTGTTCTGCTTAGTTGTTGCATGATGTATGTGGCAGCATATCTGGAGCTTTCACCCATTCTTCAATCCTCCAGCTCAAGGAGGACACTGCCAGCAATGCCAGAACTCCCGTTCTAATATCTATTTTACAGCTAATTTTCTAAATCTGTTACAACTTAATTAAAGGACTTCTAGAAGAAAAAGCAAATAAATATGCAGGCTGATCCTCTGAACAGCTCTTCAAGCCAACCTGAGATACACCTCTGCAGTACTTCAGGGAAGAAAAAGAAAAAGCCCTAAAACCCCAGAGAGAATAACCTCTAACCCAACCCTAAATACCAATACAAGCTCAGAGTCTACATGCTAAAGCACTAACCCTCTGCTTCAGGGTGACCCTAGTGATAGTCCTTATGACTATGATAGTTTTCTTGGATGAAATACGTTTCAGAAACAAAACTTTGGGGAAAAAAAGGTGATGCCAAGCAATTTCATTTGTCAGTGATGTTTGTGAATGCTGATGTGCTTGGCCCCTCTTGGGCACCAGGCTCAATAGATGTACAAAGAGTAAGGGTAAACAAGGAAGCTCCTGTAAATACTCATCCACACAAACTTTCACTTGTTAAAAGTGCATGTGGGCATAAAACTGAACACATATGGCATGAAGATATAAAAGGTACACACAGGGAGAATGAAAGTGAGTAATGGAAAAGGAATGCTGCGTTTGCTGCAAGGACTACACTTAGAGCTGCAGTTTTTGATTACCAGCAAATGATGGTCTATTTGGAGAAAAGGAACTAGAACAAATACAAATAGAAAACAACAACAACAAACAAACAAAGGAATTCAAGGCTTAGTTGCATCAAAATTTTTCTTCCTCTGGCTCACTCCACTCTAAACTCTTACCTTCCAAGCAGTCAGACATGTTTAACTTTAGTCTGAACTGAGCAACTGCACTCAACTGCCTGAGATGGGTACTTTCCTTATAAAATAAAATCAGAACACATTGAAAACAATGGAAGAATTCCCTTGGCGTCAAAGAAGACAGGGCTGATTGCCTGTTGTTAAAGAAACTGCTTCATTTGCTCTGCACAGCTAAGCCTACCCCATCTCTGCACTGTGGGAACATTGGTCAATTGACCTCAGATGCCGGGCTGCTTTCTTCATTGTATATGACATATCTTCCTTGTCAAGGGATAGTGCAAATCAATCATTTCTTCAGGTCATGTCACAAACTTCTGAAGTTGTCCTGGTAGCTACCAGTTCCCCCTAAATCCTATTAGTTATTGCCTGGAGCACAATCAGCCTAAATATCAAAGGAGGTGGGAAAAAATATGAATTTCCCCTCCCTATGGATAATTGAATTTTGAATCAAATTCAGTCATAGTGAAAAGCATTTCTTTTGTGTGTGTGTGTGTGAAAATCTAAAAAAAATTCCTATAGGGCAACTTCTGAATTTGTATTTTGAGGTAGCTTTCACAGTAAATTAAATGTAATTACAAATTTCAAAATCAAGAGTTTGCTTCCCAAGTTTCAATGAGACTGTTTTCCCTGCTTGATCAGTTTCATGGGTTTCCCAGGAATATGAATGCTCTCAAGGAGCTCAGTGTCTTATAGGAGCTTGGCAAGGTACCTGCAAAAGCACAGGCGGGACTAATGGGGAGCTTGTGTGGGGACAAATGATTCAGCCTCCCAGAGGGAGGCACCTACATTTGGGTTCTACGTGCAAGTCTCCAGATGTGTGCTAGGTGTCTGAGCCCTCCCTGCAGTCAGTAGGAATAGGATTCAAGTGCCAAAACTGTCACTGGAGATCCCCTAGTTTATCACCCTCCTGTGCTCCACATGCCACTTCTGAAGGATTTCGGTAACCTTGCATCCTGGGTCACATCTTCCAGGCCCACAAGGATGTCTCAGACACCCTGGAGCATTTCAAAGAACCCTAAATGGTAGGACTTTTGAACTCAGACTGCAAGTAAACAGAGTGAAGATGATAAAATAGACATCCTATATAACACACATTGCTTCAGTTTGTAAGAATAGGTAAAACAGATTGACATTACCAAATACAAAACATATCTCCATTCCCAGCTGCAGCCGGGACCTCAGACCTACATGGGTGATGGAAGAGAAGAGTTTGGCAGGGTTGTAGGAAGAATCCACATTTCTAGAGGCTTGCTGTGAAGTTTCTACAGTAATCCAGAATTGCACTGGCCCAATCTGTGATAAACCAATTACAATATAGTGGTACCCAAAGAAACAAAGCACAGGGAAGCTAAGCTGTGATTTTCCTCCCTATTTGATCCCTTTGGGATGCATTTACTTCTAATCCACCCAAAGCATTATCAGATCTCCACTAATAGGTGTTTTTGACACAGTCCTGGGCCACTCTGATGTCTCTTGCACTGTCTGGATGCCTTGCCATCCTCTATAGTCTGTTTACTTGCAAGGTATTTTTTTAAGGGTCCCTGGCCCTGTGCCCATTCTCCTTTTATAGCTTCTCCAGCAAAACAATGTTGGAGGTCATTGTGAAAGGAACTGGTCAGAACAGGGCATGCTTAATAACAGATTTCAGGAAAACAGGCTGAAGTTTTAAAAAAGCAATCCAAGATCTGATTGATTTATCAGGGTCTGTCAGCAAGCTTCTGCCCTCCATGAATCTTTGCTAAAACAGGGCTCCGACGATTGAAGGGACAGAGGCTGAAGGCAGCTCTTGAGAAAGCAGTGAGAGAAATTTCTTGGTCAGTCTGGGCAACTTTCTTCTTTCTCTCTCTCTTTTTTTTTTTAATGACAAGGTTAAAGTAGGAGTTCCTTGCTCTCTGCTGATGATAAAGACCAAAAGCAAAACTACTCATGGCCCATCCTTGCAGAATACCCATGCCACGTGGAATAAGGCTTCCCACCATAGTGCCCCAGTAGGAAACCTGGTGCTCCAGGCACTATCAGCTCTGTTGTTTTCATGGGTACTCGAACGATGTTTAACACCGAAATGCAACATTTAATCTGGTGAAATGTGCAGCAAAACCTCATTGTGGGTTGTGCAGATACTTCTCAAGGAATTTACATTAGCTTAATCTTGCTAAACTCTTACAAGATTCTACAAACTGCACCATGGGGGACTTCTCTGCTGGCAGCCTTTTATATTAAAAATGCATCTTTACAGAAAGCCTTTAATTTGAATCCTTAATCTCATGAATGGGCTAGCTTTTTTTTTCCCCTTAGCACTGTCAGACAGTATAGCAGCCTCTTGTCCCTCCTTAACCTTGGGGACAATGCAGCTCAGCAGAGGTACAGTGCAGCCTGTGCATCTGTGTCGTTCTTGCTGGAGGATGGGTTTCATAGCCATAACAGTTTGTTGCAAGGAATCAAAGGGACAGAACAGATTTCAGGAGCTAGCAAAGTTCTTATGACGGCCCTTGAAATTCCCAGAAATCTGGATGAAAGTCTCGTCCTCTTCATTGGCCTTGTCACTTAACTTTTTTACCTGCTACAGCTGAACAGAAGAGTAAAAAGCTGCAGTAAAAAGGATTTTCTAATTGAATAGGAAAATGATGTCATTTTACACTAAGTGAAGCCTGGGTACAGCCTCTTGCTCATTTTGGACAGGGAGAAATGAATCCTCCCAAGCCTTGAAAGGTTTGGGACCTATACCTGCATGTGAATTTTCAGAGAGACTCAGATAAGCATCTCCCTTGTGATGCTTTTAGGAAATACTCAGAAGTTTGCTGGGCTGCATCCAAACCATATTAATTTGGCAGTATGGCTGTGGGATACATTTTGAGCTGGCTCTGGTGGTTGATACGGAGCTCTTGAAAATTTGGCTGTGACTTGCCCAAGGTCACAGCGGAGGTCAGTGCCAGAGATGAAAAGCAGACTCAGACCTTGAAAGAATTTGATTGTGGCTATTAACCAAAAAACACACTCTCTTCCATTAGGAACATAGTACTGAGCCCACAGAAAGCACCTAAGACCTAAGAACCCTATTTGGATCTGGTCATCTCTACTGGAAAATGAAATGGGCATATATATACAGCATGTCCTATTTCCTCTTAAGGTTTCAGCTGATTAAATGAAAGCAATGTGAGAAAACCTGCTGTAGGCCACAATGTCTTTTAGGGCTGTGCAAGGAAAAAACCCTTATAGCTTTTAATAAGCTCATGAGATTTTACCCTCTGTAACCACTAAATCTATCACTTTGCAACAATGAAGATAATTTATTATTGCCTCAATTGTTTCTTTTATTTATGGGACATTTTTAGTATGGAATTTAATCAAAGAGATTAAATGTCATACTACCTATTACCTTGCTGTTAAGATATTAATCCTATAGAAAGACATATCAAACTCTGGATTAATCATACAAGAAAAGTAGTATGATGGCAATGCAATTGCTTTAGGATTCATGATTTTTTAACTTATTTAATGGGGGCAGAAGTTGAGATGTCACTGCCTCTTGCAGCATACTTGTTGTTTTTCCAGAATTAGGAGGGGATATGAAAATAAGCAGAGTTAGGTCTTGATTTAACAAAGTGCTTGGCATACACTTAGCTTTAATGTGCTTGCCTTGACTCCAGTGAGACTTATGCCTGTGTTTAAGAACTGTATAAGGCAGGATTAAATCACATGCTTAATTTTAAGCATCCACTTAAGTGCCTCTTGGTAGGTAGGGCTTCAGTAAGTTAAGTTACATATTTGACAGGTTTGCCGGCTTAATAGGATAATTTCAAAACTAAGAAAAGGGAATGAATATGGTGCCTATATTTATATTACACCTTCTATACAAAATGGTTTCCCAAAGCCCTTTATGAACCATAAACTGAACTACATTTCAGCGATTGATTTCAAAGCCTTTTCTACTGTAAGAGCATAACACTAAGAAACCTGGTGAGAGAACACAAAGACAAAAAGTTCAATATACATTTGCAGGAGCTATTGTATATTGAGGGGGAAATCTGAGACCACAGGAGCATAGGAACATGGTGTTAATTTGTAGTTTTAATCTATTGATGCACTTTTGAAAAGACAGAGGTCAAGTAAGCACTGTTCCTGCAGAAGCTATTTACCATCACAGAAAGTAATGGTCATATCTGGTTTATTAGAAATAAAAACTCATTGGTGACCTTATCAGAGATGCAGAGATGCACTTCCATGTTTTCTTTACTGAGTAAACACTATATTGTCCAAGCTAGGCATGAGTAAAACCAGTTTGCAGGCATTTACTGTTTATTGCATCAGTGATGTACTTTCTGTGTAGATCTAATTTTCAAGTACTCAGATCAGCCAACTTACTGCAGTTTCCCACAGCTGGCCAGACCTCCCTTTCAGAAGTTGTTGGGTAGGTCAGTTTTCACCATGACTCCCCTCAGTTATATGCTTTGCTTCTCCCAACGTAAGCCCTTCTCATTCATGCTGACCTAGACTCAGGCCAATGTGGCCTCTGAGGGACCACGCACATAGGGCTTTCAACAGCACCTTCAGAAAACAAGTAATCTGAAAACTGCTTGAACTGTAACCTATGAATTAATATTTTCCTGAAAGAACAGGTATCCAAAGTAAGCTTTGTATGTGTCTAAGTTGGTTTTATAAAACCACCTATGCAAGTTTGACAATGCCAGCCAAGAACTCCACTACCAAAACCAGAAGCCCCTCCCCACACCACACCAGTAGACTGACCTGGTGCTGAGCCCTTCTAGTTGAGGGGATGAGAGTATACTGTTTAAATGAAGGCCAAGAAGAATTATCAGTACCTGCCTGTGGTATGTATTAATTAGTGAATCCCCCAAAGTTCCCAGGGAGCAGGCAGGAAGATTTGAAATGTTTTCAGATGAAAATAAGACTCTTATATACATCTGTTAGTGATCCTGCCACTTTCTACTGAATGTCTGGCTATTGAGGATGACATTGACATTGCTCTGGCCACTCTTGGCATCAGCTGGCTTGAACCTGACCAGATTGGAGACAAACAAGTGGTGAACAAGGGCTCTGGGTCTTCCTGTTTGCAGCTACCTTTGCTCCTCCGTGCATAGACTACAGAGAAAAGGTTTCTAGGATACAGCCCCAGTCACTGTCTGGCTTTACCTTGGCCTTCCAGCTTCATTAAGGCAAAGAGTACAGGGATTATATTGCCATGTCACCCAGAAAATACACAAAAAACCCTCAACAAAAAGCATCATCTGGTAACAATGAAATATTCAAAGAGGTTTGCAGATGACAGTGCCTGTTTCTGACAGGAGACTATTGTTTGAGAGAAGTTATTTGCACAAGCCAGTGAATGATTGATACAAGGCCAATGAAAGATTGATGTGTGAAAACACCAAGCACATCTGCCCTAATTGAAAGTCCTGGGTTACCTAGGATTACAGGAGGGGAAAAAAATTCCTGCCTGTGAGATTCATCCTGTCATCCCACCCTCCAGAAATTTCCTAATCACTCATCCTACCTCTTTTTTTCATTCTGATATCTCCTTGATGCCTCCATCAAGATTATCATGGAGTGACAAACTGTGCATACATAGAGGACTTGATAAGAAGTCAGGTTGGAAGCAGAGTAGTTGTGGAGAAGGAAAGCAGCAAAGTGAGGGGAACTGACAGGGAAAACCAGAGCTTCTGGTCTGTCCTTTAGCACCCAGCTTATTAGACAGTGTCATAGATGTCAAAGGCCCATTCTGGTGTTTTGATTTATGACCAACAATCGATTACATAGAGTCAGGAGAAAATCTTATTATAACCATTTATGGTCCTTGCTTCCACTGTAGTTAGTGCTTAGAAAACTTAGAATATTCTAAGAAATATCTTGAAAATCACATCTATGCATGTGCAACTCAGACACGCCAAAATGGCATCACACAGGTTGTTCCTGTGAAATACTTTTCAAGGACAGAAACATACAATGCATGGACTTATCAAATAACAAAAGGCTAGTCTGGAAAATCAGAAGACATCAATGTTTTGGAGTTTTAGTTGTGCAGAGCTTGTAAGTCAAATCTCATTGAAAATATAGCCAGGACATGATCAATTGAACCCCTCTCTGAATAGCTGTGCTGACTCTTGCACACAGCAAAGTCATGCCCAGCATGTTCCTTCTGGTACACACTGGCACATAACAGCATATTAAACAATGGCATATTTTCAGTCTCTTTCTCTTGCCACAGTCTGGATGTCTCCCTTCAGTGCTTTCACTCACTGACCTGCTTTAACAGACACCATCAGTGCCCTTTTCAGTGCATGTATTATCCAGCATCTTCAAGACCAGGAGCACCATTAGGAAACACCAGGGAACCTGCCCAAAAGCATGAAATGACAGGCATTACCTTTCAGATAGGGTTCACTGGTAGTTCACAGCATTTCTTGCAACCAGGGGCTAACTAAAGAGAGTAGAATGTATTTAAAACATATCTCATTGTTTTCACTGTGCCACCAGCAACTCTATCGTTAATGATACTGCAACAATGGGCACCAGCTGAATTGTTAGAAAGCTTCAGTCTCACCCTAGAATGCATTTCTTTGCTAATATTACCAACACTGTCCTCTCCTCAGAGTTACAAGATGGTAGATGGCAAGAGATATAGTTCTGAACACTGGAAAGATCTACAGAGCCACAAAGAGGTGGTGCAAGGAGGCTGATCTTCCCTCAACCTTGCAGGCTTTAAGACAGACAGCAACAAAAAATAGCCACAAATAATCACATGCATGATTTTCTGTAGTCAGTAATCTCATAAAACCAGTTCTTGGAAAATTACTGGGAGACTTTCCTGATATCATTATTTGATTTCCAGTAATGCCTGTGAGCTCTGTGTTTGAATTCTCCCTCCCCACAGCACAAGCTCTGTGCTCTGCACAAGCACAGAACAAAAAACTATCTGGTTCCAGTGATCTTTCACAGGACGAACTCTGCCAGACTGGATCCAAACTTTAATGTTTATTAGTTTTTCCCAAAGGAGCCCACACAGAACACCCAAGATTCAAAACAAAGTGGTTTTATAATTATTAAATTGCCTTAAAGCGGTTGCCTTAAAGCGATTGTTCATTTTTATTCTACTAGCAAAGTAAAAAGAAAGTGGGTGGAAGGTTGCAAGGGGACAATTTATCTGTTACATGCACACTGTACTGTGATCCAGGGGAAAGTTCTCTATTCAGGTAGCATTAGGGTGACATATCTCTCATTGAACGGGTTGATTTGGGCACTGAGCAGGCACTGCAATGTTCTTGCAGTTCAATGGAGGTATAACTTACTTGCATGGTCCAATAATAAAAACCAACTTTATTCCTCTGCTGGCCCTGCTCTGAGCAGGATGTTGGACCAGACTACCCCCTTTCCAACCTTAAGTGATCCCATCCATGGCAAATGCCTCATGTTTAATCTCTAAAATAGGCTTCCCCTTCCCAACACCTTCTTGAGCCCCCATAGCTTGATCTCTGTCTCAAGAGAGCTCAGCTTTTGATTTTCTTGTGCTTCTAGTCTCTAATTTCACAGGTTAAAATCAGAGGATTTACTGTCAATGGCACTGTATTTGATGGGGCTTGAGGGTATCTGAGGTGTTGCTGTTGCAAAGGCTATGCTTGTAAAAATACTTCTGGGAAACATGAGTTACCCTGCTCTCCCATTAAGAAAACAGTAGTTCTGTTTTAGGACCATATTATGTGTTGTTTTTACACAGCAACAAAAAAGGATGGACTGTCATTGCAACATCTGCTCCCGATATTGTACTGTGATGAAGTGTAAATCCAAGCTGAGCAGGCTATAAATTGCATTATACCATTGCTCCTCCTGACCCTATAGTTAGACAAGTTTTCTATTACAAAGACCCTATATTCAGGAGTTTATATCCTATCTAATAAAAGTTTAGTCTAAGCTGAAAGTTGGCATAAAATACCATGACTTCAGAGTGAATCTTTTTTGTAAACTTGATAACAGCTTGTAATACATTTCAACAGCATCTTTCACAGAAAGAGGATGAGAGTGTTTAAAATTCACTACACCCCCCATGGAAGCTGTTACCAGTGGAATCACCTTTGGAACAGGCGGAGTAAAATTTTGCTTCTAGTTAGTTTAATCTGCAGAGGAAAGGCTGAGTTTTGATGTCTGTTTCGGTAAACTGGGAGGAAAGAAGCAGATAGTCTTGCAAAAAAAAAAAAATCATAGTCATTATAAAATACTTTACCCCATTTAAAGATTTTTATGTTCTAAGCTAGTTCTAAATTTAGTTATCAATAGTATAAAAAACCAGAAGCTTAAAATTTTGAAACCCCTCCCATTTGTATTTTTAAAACACACCAGGTAAGAACTAGAGAAAGATTGTACTTGAGTATTTTCCCTTCTTTCCTACTTCCAACTTTCCAGCCTTAAAAGTTTGAACTAAGATAAAACTTAAAGTCAAATCTGTTTCCTCCCCAATCTTGATTTTTACTTCAGTTGATTTGATCCCTTAAATCCCATATTATTTCCCCTGTTCTCTGTACAGATGAGGATTACTTGAAGCACCAGCACATGAATAAAAGAATTCAACAGTTAACCCATCTCAGCAGCCCCCACCCAATCTCTTTTCAACAGAAATAGATTCTCAGGAACATTTGCCATGGAAAAGGATTAAAATCTGATCACTATATGACTGAGGGTGAATCACAGCCTCTTGCTCTGCATGGGAAGGTCCAGTTCCTAACAGTTTCACAGTAAAGAACTCCAGGCACAAAGTGTGCTCAGACTGGAGTAAACCCAATCCAGGCCAGCCTCAGGGGCTTTGAACTGGAGTGAGACATTATTTCAACACTAATCAGCTCAGTTTGGATCAACTAATTTTGAAATTCTCACCCCAAAGCTCTTGTGATGGAAATCCTCCTTGAAGGAAGCATTTTGGGACATAAAGCTGGGATCACTCAACTCAAGAGGGATGCCAAGGGACACTAGTTTTCAAGTGGAAGCAAGGAAGAGCTGTATGTACAGCTGTAAGATAATCTTCCATAAAAGCCTCCTAACTTGATAAATATCCTCCTTTCCCAGAAGGATGCATTGTTTCTGCTGTTTTGGACTAATGAGTGTTGATTGTGATACAGATCTTAACATGACCTAGTCACCAGTCAGGTGAAACACTTGTCAATTTTTTTCATGTACACACAGAATTAAAACCTTCCTGAGACCTAATGAACCACGAGGTAAGTGGGAGGAAAGGGGAGGAGGAGTGATTAATCTCCAATTGTTTAGAATCACCTCATTCTTTACAGCGAAACACCTCTTCCCATGAGAGTTTTATAGATTACATCATCATCCAACACCTCAAGTATGCACAACCCTGGTCCCTATGGGTGTAATAGACAGTTATGATTCGTGTCG